>BOPN01010277.1:5000-7500 GCA_017312705.2 Penaeus japonicus
TATTATCTTTATTATTATCATTATTGTCATTGGTATTATTATCATCATTAGAATTGTTATCATGATTAACATAATCCTTATGACAATTTTCGTCATCATTAGTTTAATTATATTCACTATCTTTATCAACATAATCATCATAATTATTTGTATCATTGTTATTTCTGTTATTAGTATCATTAGTTGTATCATAAATATTAGTATTAGTATTACGATTATCATTATTAGTAGCATTATCATTAGTATTATCATTATTGTTATAATTGTAATTACTATTCTTATTATCATTATTGTAATCCTTACTGTGATTATTATCATTATTATCATCATAATTATCACTACTATCATCAATATAATAACCATCATCAGCATAACTGTCATTATTATCATCAATATGATAGCCATCATCATCATCAATATCATTATTATCATCATCATTACCATCATAATCATCATCATTATATCTGTATTTTCAGCTAAATCATCATGAATAATACTGAATGATTTCCCCTCTCCACTAATCTTAATCACCCAAGCCCTTGTTCGAGAAGCAAATGAGTGAAAAATAAAGGATAATAAAAAGATAAAGAAGACGAATGAAATGATATTGAAAAATGGGGTAGTTGAACCCTATACAGATTTCTAAAATGCTACGATTATGTTTCACTTTTCAACTACTTTCTCTGATCTATTAACATTTTGATGATCACACTAACTATTTTTACGAAAACCCTTTGAATACGTTAATTAAAACTTTATGGAACTTTCAATCTGGTTTGTGATCTTTGAAACTTTTTTTAAGGGGGGAGGGGGTAAGGGGGAGGGGGGTCTAGAGAGGTATTGAAGTAGGGAGAGGTAAGGGGGGGGTAAGTGGGGTGGGTTTTTTTTTTTTTTTTTTTTTTTTTTTTTTTTTTTTTTTTTTTTTTTTTTTTTTTTTTTTTTTTAAGTCTGCCACTGACATTTATTTCACTCGCGTTAAGGTAACTGGGTGAATGTTAATGAATATTCGTTATTCATGAAAAATGTCTTCATTGATTCGTTGGTCATTTATCCAGGCCGATTGTGATGCTCAACGAAAGACGTTTTGTATCAGGTGTGACGTTGACGTAACACATGGAGGAAGTGCGTGTTTGTGTGTGCTTATCTCTCTCTCTCTCTCTCTCTCTCTCTCTCTCTCTCTCTTTCTCTATATTTATCTGTCTACCCATCTATCTGGTGATCTATTTATGTGTGTGTGTTCTAAATACATGCACACACACACACACACACACACACACACGAATAAATAAAACATTTCATTGAGCATCATAGTCGGAAGGAGTGAATGACCAAAGAATGAATGAATGAAGGAAATTTTTCATAAGAAAATCATTAAACCCACACAAAACCAAAAAGCCATACTACACCCACCCGCCCTTACGCCCACGCTTTATTTAACCTGAGCCGTAATTTCCCTCCCTCCCCTCCCCCCTCCCCCCTACCCAGCCTCACCAGACCGAGGTTAATAAGCCTCCGAGAACAAGCACTTTGGTCCAAGAATCCGAGCTCGGGGTAGATAGGCCTATAATTTTCCGAGCAGTCTCACGTACAGAAGCCCGCCCGCGGTCACAAAACTATCTGTACGAAATCTATCATTTGTAGGCATATCATCAGCTCCAAATTATCACTCGGTGGTAGATGGGAGCTATGATACTGTCGGTGACGTCACTAATGGAGGGAACCGAGGCGAGAGACTTGCTTTGCTTCGGTGAGAATTTTTTTATTTTTTTTTATTTATCTATTTATTTTTTCTTCGGGCTATGATTGCGTACCTTGCTTGATAATTATGAATGTAAGCTTAATTATACAGATTTTTTTGTTTTTTTGGATATAGAATAAAAGGTAGTGGTCGTTTTTATATGATGAAAAAGAGGATTAGATTTTGGAAGATGTTTCGGTTGAGAGGAAATCCTGAAGATGCCTCGGGAGGGAGTCTGTCATTCTCGAAGAAGTGAAGGAAGAGGAGGAGAGAAGATGACAAGAGAAGAAGACAGGTAAGGTGAAAAGATAAAAGGAGATAATCAAGAATGGAAAGAATGATACAAGAATATCAGATGCGACAAAAGGTTGATTGTAAGAAAGCAGAAAAGGAAAAACAAAAATAAAAAACAAAAAACGAACTGAACGAAAAATCGATGATGAAAATAGAATAACAAAAAGTGTAGAAAAACAAGGAAAGAAAAACAAAATCAGAGATAACACAAGAGTAAACAGAATATCATGATGACGTCACTTCGTAAAGCTTAAGTCAAGGAAGCGTAAATGACTCTCACGAAAGGCTTAACTGAAGGTAAAACAATGAGGCAAGTCTGTCCTCAAGGGAAGTCACAAGCAAGAGAGACATCGAATCATTGCGGGGTTAGATCTCTTGTAAAAAATAAAAAAATAAATAAATAAAAAATGCAGGAATTGAGTTTTGCCTTAAGGGACTTTTGAATTTGAGTACATTACAAAGAATATA
>BOPN01010277.1:20000-24572 GCA_017312705.2 Penaeus japonicus
ATATATATATATATATATACATATATATATATATATATATATCATATCATATATATATATACAATATATATATATATATATAAGTATATATATATATATATATATATATATATATATATATATATATATATATATATATATATATATAGAGAGAAAGAGAAAGAGAGAGAGAGAGTGAGAGAGAGAATAATCCAAGGATAAGGAGAAGTGGACAAGTGCACTTTTATTTCATGATTATGTCATACGAGTTTTGCGGTTATCTACTTTGCATGACACTACTTCAGTTCTCTTATCTTTCTGGAGCAGCTAAGATAAGTCATCTATTCTAAAGATGTGTTAGTGTGTATGTGTGTATGGGGTAGAATTAGATTCTTTTATACTTTAACTATATACATCATAATAACATATTTAAATGAATAATTAACAGACTATATTATCAGAAAAGCATCTGCTTCATCAGGATCTAGACGTCACTGACATTGGCCTATGCAAGAGTAATCCTTATTGCAAGAACAGTTATGTGAGCACGTGACTTACGATCCGTAATAATTAACAATTTACTCAAGGATTTGAAACAGAATTTCACTAATTCATCTGACCCATATTTTTCTTCTCCTTCCCATCCTCCTTCTTATTTTTCTTGGTTATTATCGTCCACATCGTCTTCTTTTTTTGTGGCCCAGAGAGGACGTGGCTCGGGGCGGCCTCCTCCTCCGTGGCTCGGGCCGGGCGCAGGACAAGGCCGAAACATACCTTTGTAATTATTAGCCCTGAGATCCATTACCTTTGCCGTCCACAACGATCAGCTTTGTATGTGCTTTATGCCCACATAAAAACCCTGCCTTGACGCCCTCCCCTCCCCTTTCCCCTTTCCCCTTCCTGTACCTTCCCCCTCCCCTCCCTCCCCTCGCTACAACCCACCTGTACCCTCCCCACTCCCCCTCACCCCTCCCTAAAGCCCGCCTATACCTTCCCCACTCCCTCCCCACTCCCTTCCCCAAACCCAACCCACTACCTGTTCTTCATCACGACTTTTCGTCGAAAAAAGGGTCGTAAAAAAGGGAGAAAAAGTATATTAAAGACAAACCGCGTTCATTCCACTGTCTTATCTCCCAGTTGTCATTATCATTGTTGTTAATATTCCCCGAATTCCTATGGAAATGAGCCCGGCGATTCCCGAGTGGAGATGACGAGCTTCACTCCGCCGTCTCAATCGCCTTCCGAGGGACAAACAAGCCGCGTAATAACGTGATTCGCAGAACTTGTTAAAGACTGGAGACTTTGGAGCTTGAGACTGAAGATTCAAGAAGACTTTAGGCTTTAGCACGGAGGGATTCTAAAATGTAGATTGTAGCCTGTATTGAGGGTTATGTGGAAGACTGTAGGCTATAGATATATCAAAAGACTGTAGACTGAAAATATGACTGAAGGCTGTAATCTGTAAACTGAAAACTTGACAGAAGACTATAGTTTGTCGAACGAAAACACGACTGAAGACTGTAGATTGTAGACTGAACACATGAATGAAAACTAGACTGTAGACTGTCGACTAAAAACATGACTGATGACTGTAGACCTTAAACTAAAAACATGATTGATGACTGAAAACTGTATATTGAAGCAGAAACCGTAGGCTCTAGACTTCAGACTGAAAACAGACTCAAGACTGTTGCCTGTAGACTGAAGAAAGGGCTGAAGATGGTCGCTTGTTCTGGCAAGGCAAAGAGGGGGTAAAGGGGCGGTGGGGGGAGGGGAGGGGGTGGAGACTTCAAGGGACGGGACGGGTGATTAGTATAATTACTATCATTATCCATGGTATTGCTGTGATTATTAGCTATATTGGATTCATTATTGGTGCTATTAAGAAAGTGATTGCGGTATTGATCTATCATGGCGCCAGTGATAGCAGCTGTAATTATATCTATGATTATTGTGACTTTGTTGCTATCGGTTAGAATGATAGTGATAGTCACAATAAACATGATGGTATTAATTGTGATGATGGTGATGGTGACGGGTGATTGTAGATTATAATGTTTAAGAAATGATGGGAATAACCAGAAATTATATTCATTATTGATAAGAAAAGAAGAAAAAAAAAATCTGAGATGATTTCACTCCTGACAGAATCTTAGAGGTAATATTAATGTAATACTGTTCATTCCCATTATACAGATAATAAAAAAGGACATTAAAATTCAGTATTGGATTGAACATGATACAAATAATATACAACACTGTTAGCAATGGATATCATAAGGATATCAAGGTCAACATATGAATGATATGATATAAAGATACGATTTAAAGATGTTATTACAATACTAATGATAATGAAACCATGATAAATACATTCCATTTACAAGCTATTTACTTATTCTGTCATTACCCTTTTTTTCAATTACTATAATTTACTTTCTTAACCATCCCATTTCCCTCTTATCCATCACACTCTTCCAATCTCTTTCCAATTCCTCTTGCATCTCTGACAAGACATTCCTCTCCTCCTCTCTGTTTCCTGTTCGTGTGTGTGTTGGTCAACTCTTATGCCTAAGGAATGTACTATGACAAGCCGGGTTGCCTAGTGCGGGCGCCGGGCTACACGTGCTCTCCCCCGGGGTAATTTGTAAGGAAATGTGCTCATCTGTGTAATGTGCTCGTTGGCCAAGGTGTTTTTCGTGAAAGAACGTGCGTGGTTGATGGTAGGGAAAGAGGGTGTACTCCGCCAGGTTTTGTACTTGTGTTATATACTCACCATCTCGCTTAACAGGTAACACGTATGCATGATTACTCACACTCGCCCAGGTATGCAATCAGGAAGTGAAGATACCCATCAGCTAAAATACTCACCAGCTAAACGGCAAAAACACTGTACTCGGCGACTTGTCTACTCATCGGGTCAATATACTTACTGGGTAACATACCTTCTGGGTGATATGCGCTCTAAGCTCGGTAGGATGTATAATTGTTAGATAGTATGCTTGGTGGGGAAGGCTCTCTATCACTATCTCTCTCTGCCACACACACACACAAACACACACACACACATATGCACATTCATGTAGATACACATCTACCCGCACACGTACGTAAACACACACGCAATTATCAGGCAACATACTCTTTAGGTAATATACTCATGTAGGTTACTCATCACCATCAACACCATTCAGCACAATCTCACTATCTGCCTAATCGCCACCACAGCGACCAGAACCGGTAACGCACTCAAAACCAACGCCAGGGTCCTGTTAACAGCCCACCTGCGGAAAGAAATACCTAAAAACCCTAATCATACTTAATGACTTTAATCCAACCAAGAAAATGATCATTATGATTTTTCTCTATTTACTTATATATTCTTCTTTTTCTCTACTTCGGAGATAATGATGCTAGCCTCGTCTCCCAGCCCCCACCTCCATATTCTTACAGAAAACAACATTGTTTTATCTCGGAAACTTTATCGCCGAAGGCCAGCAGAGTACACGATATATGTCATGCCCAAAAGGGGTGACAGAAATTATAGCTCAGGTAGACAGTGGCGCATGCCTGGGCGACGGCTAGGGCCCGCGTGTGCATGTGTGCTGGGGAGATGAGGGGGGGGGGGTGTAGATATGTGTGTGTGTGTGTGCGTGTGTGTGTGTGTGTGTGTGTGTGTGTGTGTGTGTGTGTGTGTGATTTGTAGATTTATATTAAGGGACGTTGTTGCTCGAATGTATGTATGTGGTCTGTACTTCCATTTCTGTAATTGATGTATAGAACTTGATATAAACACACACACACACACACACACACACACACACACACACACACACACACACACACACACACACACACACACACACACACACACACACACACACACACGGAGATGCACGTACAGGCAAAACCCTGCAATTACAACAAGGCTAGTGTCACATAATCCTACCTAATAAGTGGGTTTACTTATGAATTACATTGTTAGAGGTAACTGCTAGTTGTTTTAGAATGGTGTTTTATTAGTGTTTAATCCCTAGTTTACGATGCTTGATGCTAGTCATGGAGCCCAGAGCGGTAGTCTCGGCAGGGCGAAATTGCTCTTCGAATACAATTGGAGGAGTTATGTTGCAGATAATTTTTGCTGGGGCTATTTTATCGTTTTGATTAACACGCCGTTTCTTGTGTTCGGTATTTCTGTCACCTTCGAGTGCTGTTCTTTGGGTGTGATTTGTGAAAGAGAAGGGGAAAAAAGGGGGTTATTTTTGGAGCGTGAGAATTCAAGAGAGGAGGGAGAGACCAGGTCATGTTGCAATATCTTTATTTATTGATTGCACAGACTATTTCATCTATAAAGAAAAGTAAATGCCTTATCCTGTACGGAGGAAAATATGAAGGTTTTTTTTTATATGATACTTCACCAATTAACGTGCTTTCAAATCTTGCAGGACAGAAACTATAATAATGTTCAAATTCCATATAAATTTCTCAATTTCTAGTGATGTATGATCTATTTGCTATATCATTTCTTAGAAATATGAAATGAAATCACTGTGTATATACATAAATAAGCATGTACATATATAAATATATATA
>BOPN01010278.1:10000-20000 GCA_017312705.2 Penaeus japonicus
GACACACGTACACGTACACACACGCACACACACACACACACACGCACGCACGCACACAGACGCACACACGCACACACAGCATACGCAAAGCACAAATTAACCATTTATTAAATAAACTTGGTGTGAATTTCGTCACCGCATCATTTCAACTTATTTAACACACACAACAAAAGGCGAAGAACAATAAGTAATGTCAAAACAAATGAGGTAAATAAAAATCGTAACTGCGGCCAGGTGTTTGTAAAGATGTACAGTACCACCTTCAAAACAGTTTTCCTGATTAGCCATTTTAACTCTTTTATTTAACTGTATTTTGGTGTCTTAATATATATCAAATTTATTTTTTCTTTCTTTTACACTCCGGCGAGACCACCCATTCTCACGCAAGGTCACTGTTCTGGCCACTAAATACACGTGTCTGTCTTTTAAAAGCTGTACACCCTCTCAGCCGCCATGTTGGTACACCGCCATTAAATTAAAGGGTCGCCAAATTTAATCCCTCTCTGACAACCAACAAACAGTCGTAAATTACTGGTAACTTGAATATATTTAGAAGAACAACAATAGTTCTAATTGAGAAGTTTTCCGAGATTTATATGACCTCTGGAGCTTAATTTGTGGAGCGTTTTTGTAAGCATGGAGCACGAGGCGGATTAAGAGATTTCCGTGACGTCACGTCGGATGGACAAACGATGGCAGCTTTTGGGTGATACGGGAGAAAGAGATAGATATTTACGACCACACACATGCAGATACACACACGCACGTACACACTCATACGTATAAGCACACACGCACACACAACACACACATACAAACACACAAGCACACAAACACAACACACACACACACACATAAACATACAAACAAACACAAACACAACCCCCCCCCCCAACCACACACAGACACACTTATAACCTCCCTACTTCCCCCTCCCCCCACCCCCCCCCCCTCTGCCCCAACTCATGAAACATATACGAACCCAAAAACAAACATACCCCCCTCCCCCTCCCCCCGCCCCCATCCCCTCCCCCTCCCTCATCCCCACCCCCACCCCTCACCCTCCACCACCCCCCGCCCCCAGCCCTCCCCCCTCCCTCATCCTCTCCCGTCCTCATCACCTCCCCCCACCCCCCCGCCCTCATCACCTCCCCCACCCCCACTTAACCCTTGCGTCTAACCTAACCACAAGACAGTTGATATCAAAGTCATCATAACTCAGGTCGTAA
Source organism: Penaeus japonicus (assembly GCA_017312705.2). Taxonomy (NCBI): domain Eukaryota; kingdom Metazoa; phylum Arthropoda; class Malacostraca; order Decapoda; family Penaeidae; genus Penaeus; species Penaeus japonicus. The sequence continues at coordinate 11,230 of BOPN01010278.1, forward strand.
CAGTGATGATACACGATACAATAATTACAGTGAGCGTTATGGACACTGTAATCGCTTCGGTTACACTTAATATCTTCCATAATCACGGGGATTCGAATATCGGGGGGGGGGGGGGATGAGGGAAGGGAGGGGGATGGAGAGGGGGGATGAGGGAAGGGAGGGGGATGGAGAGGGGGGATGGGGAAGGGGAGGGGGATGGGGGATGGAGACGGGGAGGGGGTGAGGGGTTAGGGAAGGGGAGGGGGGATGAGGGAAGGGGAGGGGGAGGGGGGACGAGGGAAAGAATGGGGAGGGGGGAGGTGGGAGGGAGAAGGAAGTAGGGAGGATATAAGAGATGGATAAGGAAGGGGAAGAAGAGGAGGTAGAGAAAAGGAAGGAAGAGGAGGAGGAAAATGAAGAAAAAGGTGAGGAGGAAGGGGTAGGAGGAGGAGGAAGAAGAGGAATGAGACGAAGAATAAGAGGAGGAGGAGCAGAAGGAAGGGAGGGGGAGGAGAAGGAGGAAGAGGATAGGAGAGCGGGGGATGGAAGGAGGGAGAAGGAAGAAATGTAGAAAGAGAGGAAGACGAGAAAGAAAAATGATAAATGATAACAAGAGTAACAACAATGAACAACAACATTAATAATGATAACAACAAGAACAATAATTAAGATGATGATGATGATGATGATAATGGTGATAGTGATAGTAATGATAATGATGATGATAAAATGATAATAATGATAATGATGATGATAAAATGATTATAATGATAATGATGATAATGATGATGATAAAATGATAATAATGATAAAATGAAAATAATGATAATGATGATGATAAAATGATAGTAATGATAATGATGATAAAATGATAATAATAATAATGATAAAGCTAATGACAATCTTAAAGATAATGATAATAATATCATCAACATCAGTATCAATGATAATGAAGAAAATGATAATGATGAAATATCAATAATTATGATAATAGCAATAATGATAACGAAGACAAAGAAAAAGAAAGAAAGAAAAAAAAGAAAGAGAGAGAGAGAAAAAAAAATTATATATATATATATATATATATATATATATATATATATATATATATATATATATATATATATATTATAATCTGAACAGCAGAAGACATAGTAGACCCTCCAAGGAATATGTCTCAATCTTTACTCTCGTGTCTTCCTCTCTCATTAAGTCCTGTCTCTCATTTCCTGTCTTTTGTCCGAAGATTTGAGCTGTTCCGGACCTCAACTATATCCGGTATGCTCTTTGCCCCCCCCCCCCCCCCCCCACCTTTCCCCTTCTCCCCCTTTATCCTCTCGTTTGCTTTGCCCCCTCCCCTTCCCCTTCCACCTTCTCCCCTTTAATCCTCTCGTTTCTCTCCTTCCTCATCTTATTCTCTGTTTTGTTTATTATTTCTATGTTCTATCCTACTTTGTTTTGTTTTTTTGTTGTTCTCTATTTCTTCTTCTCTTCTTCCTCTTCTCTTTTGTCCCCTTATTCTTTCTTCTTTTTTATGCTTAGTGCCCTTCCCCTTTTTTCTTATCCCTTTTCCCCTCTCTCTCTCCTTGTCCCCCTCCCCTCTACCATCTCTCTTTTAGCTTCTCTCCCTTTCCCTTCCCATCTCCTTCCCTCGTCCCCCCTTTCGCCCAATGCAATAACTTAAAAAAGAAGAAGAAGAAAATCCTGGCGACACAATTAGATAAAAAAATCAAGAACTTTTGTTTGTTCGCGTTTTTTGTTGCTGTTGTTGTTACATGTAAAATAATGTACTTTTTCAATATACTATACCTTTTTTTGTATTTTTCATATAATTTTCTGACTACATAGCACTGAATAGCATTACATATGAAATACATGTTTTTCCTACAATATTAGAATTATGAATAAAAATACTGAGAATGAAATACTAAACTAATACTATACTCTCAGATCATTATGATTTATATAGATATGATTTAGCCATAGTAATAGTGGTAGCAGTAGTCGTAATAGAGGGGGTATTAGTAGTAGTTGTAGTAATAATAGCTGTAGAGGTAGTAGTAGTAGTGGTAGTAGCAGTAATAGTAGTAGTAGTAGTAGTAGTAGTAGTAGTAGTAATAGTAGTAGTAGTAGAAATAGTAGTAGAAATAGTAGTAGAAATAGTAGTAGTAGAAATAGTAGTAGTAGTAATAGTAGTAGTAGTAGTAGTAGCAGTGAGCCAATAATAATGATAATAGTAGTAATGGTAGCAATAGCAGCAACCGTAGAAGTAATAGTAATGATGATAATGATACCAGTACCATCGCCATGATCACTACCAACACCATTCCCCCCCCCTACAATACCATTAATACCATCCACCTTGTCATTCCTTTCACCCTCCTCCCCCATCAACACCCCTCCCATTCCTCCTTCGCCCCCACCCGGCGAAACCCCCTCCCCCTCCCCCTCCCCCTTCCCCCTTCGCCCCCACCCGGCGATACCCCCTTCCCCCTTCCCCCATCAACACCCCCCTTTCCCTTCCCTCTCATCCCCCAGTCAACACCCCCCCATCCCCTTCCCCCATCAACCCCCCCTTATCCCCATCCCCCATCCCCATCCCCCATCCCCGTCAACACCTCCTCCCCTTCCCCCTCATCCCCCATCAACACCCTCTCATCCCCCGTCAACCCCTCCCCTTCCCCCCTCAACCCCCCCTTCCCCCTCATCCCCCATCAACACCCCTCCCCTTACAATAGCAGCAGCAGCAACAGCAGCCCAGCAATAGCAGCGTTGGCAACAGCAGCAGCAGCAATAGCAGAAGCAGTAACAGTAGCAGCAGCAATAACAGTAGCAGTAATAGCAGAAGTAGTAGTAGCAGCGGAGACAATAATGATAATATAGTAATGGCAGTAATAGCAGCAACCGTAGAAGGTAATAGTAAATGATGATAATGATAAAGATACGATACCAGTACCATCGCCATGATTAATGAACACCATCCCCACCCCTCTTCTACAATACCATTAATACCAATTCACCTTGTCATTCTCCTCCCCACCTGTCGACACCCCCTCCTTCCCCCTCGCCCCCTAATACATACCTCCTTCCTCTCATCCCCAAATAACACTTCCCTCTCCCTTCCCTCTCATCCCCCGTCAACACTTCCCTCTCCCTTCCCTCTCATCCCCCATCAACACCCCTCCCCTTTCCCCTTATCCCCCATCAACAACTCCCACTCCCTTCCCCCTCATCCCTCGTCAACACCCCTACCCTTACCCTTCCCCCCTCATCCCCCCCTTATCCCCATCCCCGTCAACACCCCCTTATCCCCATCCCCCCTCAACACCCCCTCCCCTTCCCCCTCAACCCCCATCAACACCCCTCCCCTCTTCCCCCATCAACACTCCCCTCATCTCCCATTAACAATTTCTCCTTTCCCCTTCCCCATCAACCTCCTCACTACATTTTCCGCCCCCCCCCCCCCTCTCTCTTCCCATCCCCCATCAAAAGCTCCCACTCTCTTCCCTCTCATCCCCCATCAACACCCCTCCCCTTTCCCCTTCCCCCATCAACACCCCCTCATCCCCCATCAACACCTCTCCCCTTTCCCCTCATCCCCCATCAACCCCCCCTTATCCCCATCCCCCATCAACACCCCTACCCTTCCCCCTCATCCCCCCATCAACCCCCCCCCCCCCCCACGCCCACGGTAGAGCTGCGGTCTGGGCGCCTTCCCATAGTACCACAGACACGGTAATGGCTTTCGGTCTTTTGAACTAAATCTACACATTTGCATGATCATCGCCCCACTGAAACCAGGGGCGTGGTGGCCGACCTTCCCCCTCCCCCTAGTCTAGATACTCCCCTCCCCCTGTACCTCTAGATACACCCTCTCCCTGCACTCCTCTGGCCACCTCCCTCTGTACACTCTTCAACACCCTGTCCCCCCTGTATACTCTACACCCTCTGTCCCTGTACCCTCTACACCCTCTCCCCCTGTATCTTCTCCCCCTGTACCCTCTACACCCCCTCTCCCTGTACCCTCTACTCCCCCTCCCCCTGTACCCTCTACACCCCCTCCCATTCCTCGTTTACTTCCCTCTCTCCTCTCCTCTCCTTGTCTATCTCCCATCTTTTACATTTTCCCTTCCCTTTATTCTTCCCTAATATTCCCCTCCCATCAACCCTTTCTACCTCCCCTCATTCTTTTCCTCCTTCTTCCCTCCCCTCATTCTTCCTTCACCTTGCCTCCTTCTCCTCCCCTCATTCTTCTCCCCCTTCACTCCTTCCCTCCTCCTCCTCTCCGCTCCACCCTCTCATTTCCCCTTCCTCTCTCTTCCTCCTCCCCCTTCCCTCCCCCCCTCCCCTCCCCTGCCTTCCGTCCATAGTTATGATTAAAAATGAGTTATGACAGGACACTCACAAGCATTGTGTCTTAAATGGTGCTGTGTGTGTGTGTGGAGGAGGAGGAAGAGGTGGAGGAGGAGGAGGAGGAGGAGGAGGAGGAGGTGGAGGAGGAGGAGGAGGAGGAGGAGGAGGAGGAGGAGGAGGTGGAGGTGGAAGAGGTGGTGGTGGAGGTGGTGGTGGAGATGGTGGTGGAGGTGGAGGAGGTGGAGGAGGAGGTGGTGGTGGAGGTGGTGGTGGAGGTGGAGGTGGTGGTGGTGGAGGAGGTGGTGGGGGTGGTGGAGGAGCTGGTGGAGGTGGAGGTGGTAGTGGAGATGGAGATGGTGGAGGAGGAGGAGGAGCAGGAGGAGGTGGTGGAGGTGGGGGTGGTGGAGGAGAGGAGGTGGTGGAGGAGAGAAGGTGGTGGTGGAGGAGGTGGATGGAGGTGGAGAAGGTGGTGGTGGGGGATGGAGGAGTGGTGGAAGTGATGGTGGAGGAGCTGGTGGAGGTGGAGGTGGAGGAGGAGGAGGAGGAGGTGGAGGAGGCGGTGGAGGTGGTGGAGGAGGTGGTGGTGGTGTGGAGATGGTGGAGGTGGTGGATGGAGGAGAGGAGGTGGTGGATGGAGGAGAGGAGGTGGTGGATGGAGGAGATGGTGGAGGAGAGAAGGTGGAGGAGAGGAGGTGGTGGAGGAGAGGAGGTAGTGGAGTAGAGGAGGTGGTGGAGATGGTGGAGGTGGTGGTGGAGGTGGTGGTGGTGGTGGAGGTGGAGGAGGTGGAGGTGGGGGTGGTGGAGGTGGTGGATGGAGGAGAGGTGGAGATGGTGGAGGTGGAGGTGGAGGAGAAGAGGTGGTGGAGGAGAGGAGGTAGTGGAGGAGAGGAGGTGGAGGAGAGGAAGTGGTGGAGATGGTGGAGGAGAGGTGGTGGTGGAGGAGTTGGTGGAGGAGGAGGTGGTGGAGGAGATGGTGGAGGAGAGGAGGTGGTGGAGGAGGAGGTAGTGGAGGTGAAGTTGGAGGACAGACAGGCCCATAACGATGGAAAAATACGCCAACGATAAACAAAATCAAAACAACGGAGAAATACAAGACGGAATAAAAATTTACACGAGTGGAAGATTCTGGGTATGAAAAAAAAAAAAAAAAAAAAATTCAGTGAAAGGAAAAATCTTGGAAGAATGAGAGAAAGAGCATTGCTTACCGGAACTTGAGGGAGTTTTATGAGAACACACACTCACACACACACGCAAAAACACATTCGTTTACACACGCACGCGCACATACACACAATAACCATTCGTATTTATGTACTATGTCTCCTGTAATTGTTATTATGTCCATCGAATATAATTTGCACCTGTATGCTTTTCGTATTGTATTCTATATCATGCAGTCATCAATGTAATTTGTATCACGTAATTCTAGTTGTTAAATATATATGTCTTACCACATACACATATATACATACATATGCATACGCTCGTTGCTTCACCTATCTGTCTACCCCTCTCTTACTTCACCTATCTGTCTACCTTCACCTCTCTTACTGTCACGCCAGACATACCAGTGTTGTTTTGTCCATCCCTTCGCAAGAGCTATGTACTGATGCAACACTTCCCTCATCACATTCCAAATGTCACATGTCACAAGAGAAAACACGTGATTCACACATATTCTCAGACAAATCACACATTGTGGTAGAGAGTCTCCTCTCGGGGAGCAGAGGAGCAACACCTCGCTCTTCCTCGGAGGAATAGCCCTCGATCCAACTTACTGCTGTTGAAGCTCAAGTGATAAACTAAGAAAGCTGTTTCGGCCGTGTTCTTCACACCCTAAGCCACGCTTCCAATATTCATGTAGAGGTTCAAACAAGAGCTTTTTATACATATGACGGGGAGAGAGAGAGAGAGAGTGAAAGAGAGAAAGAGAGAGAGAGAGAGAGAGAGAGAGAGAGAGAGAGAGAGAGAGAGAGAGAGAGAGAGAGAGACAGACAGAGAGAAAGAGAAAGAGAGAGGAAAAGACGTAGAGAGACAAAAAAAAGAGAGAGAACGAAAACGAAAAAAAGGAAAAAGAAAGAGAATCAAGAAAGCGAATAAAAAAAAAAAGAGAGACAGAGAAACAGACAGAGAAACAGATAAAGAAAGAAGTAGCAATACCATATAAACAACAATAATCATAAACCTGCCAACGGATCATGATATCTGTTCCTTCGAGAGAGAGAAAGAGAGAGAAAGAAAGAAAGAGACAGAAAGAGAAAGAGAAAGAGAAAGAGAGAGAGAAAGAGAAAGAGAAAGAGAAAGAGAAAGAGAAAGAGAGAGAGAGAGAGAGAGAGAGAAAGAGAAAGAGAGAGAGGTAGAGAAAGAGAAAGAGAAAGAGAAAGAGAAAAAGAGAAAGAGAGAAAGAGAAAAAGAAAGAGAGAGAGAGAGAGAATAAAAAAAATATACAAACTCCGCCATCATCCTTACACACGGCCTCCAGGTAACACAGTTCAAAAGGCTTGTGTGTTCATTGCAAATTGCATCTTCTTCTTTTTTTTGTCACGGAGAACACACCTGTGGATGGATGTGATGTGTTTGTATTTATTTATATATTCATGTATATCTATCTGTTTGTCTGTTTTGTCTATCTATCTATCTGCCTATCTATATCAATCTGTCTATCTGTATATCTATCTCTCTGTATATCCATCTATCTATATCTATCTATCTTGACATCTATTTATTTATCTATCAGTCTATCTGAATACTAAGCTATCTATTCAAATCTACATCTATTTATATAATTGTCTATATGTCTACCAATCTATCTATTCGATATTGTGTTTGTTTGTTTGCGTTTATGTTTTTTGTGTAAATGTTTATGTATGTGTGTATGTTCCGGTTATCTATGAATCATGTCGTATATCTATGGAATATATATATATATATATATATATATATATATATATATATATATATATATATATATATATATATATATATATATATATATATATATATATATATATGTGTGTGTGTGTGTGTGTGTATCACTAATGCAAGAATAAGTAAATGACAGAGAAAATGATCTGGAAACAAATAAGACAAGAAAAGAAAAAGAAAAGGAAAACAACAAAAATACGAAGCAAGAAAAATGGTTAAAACAAGCCCAAAAAAACAAACAATTATGTATTAACAGAATAAACATAAAAAGAAAAAAAAAACGCAAAATAAAAGAAAACAAGAAATAAACCGAAAAAAATTATCTATCAGGAAAAAAAACTAAAAAAAAGATAATGAAAAAAAAGATAATGAAAAAAAAGATACCAAAAAAAAGATACTCGAGATATCAACAAAATCACTGCCATTGCATCAGCAGAAAGATATAACCCAAACTTAAGTGAAAGTCCCTCCCCCCAACCCCCCCCAACCCCTAACGTAACACTCGGGGTCACAGACAATAAACACCTAGTTCACAACACGTAAAAATCGTGAGATTGCAAGCCTGATATAAGGATGGGAGAAGGAAAGGGGGAGGGGGAGGGAGAGGGGGAGGGGGAGGGAGAGGGGGGAGGGGGAGGGGGAGGAGGAGGGTAGGGGGTGTGGTATTGCCAAGGATGAGAGGAAGATGGGAAGGAAGGAAAGGGAGGGAGGGAGGGAGGGGGTGGGGAAGGGGGGAAGGGAGGAAGGGAAGGAGAGGGAGGGAGGGGGTGTTAGGGGGAGGAGAGGGAGAGGGAGGGAGGGGGAGGAAAGGGTGGGAGAGGGGGAAGGAAAGGGAGACAGGGGTGAGGAGAGGAGGAGAGGGGGAGGGAGAGAGAGATCAAGGAAGATGAGAAAGATGAGAAGAGAGGAGGGAGAAGGGAGGTGACCGTGGGTGGAGGGGAGTTAATATTGGGAAGAACAGAAGGGAAAGGGGAAGGGGAAGGGGAAGGGGAAGGGGAGGAGGAAGAGGAAGAGGGGAGAGGGAAAGGGAAGGGGGAGGGAGGAAGAGGAAGAGGAGGGGAAAGGGGAAAGGGGAAAGGGAAGGGGAAGGGGAAGGGTAAAGGGAAGGGGAAGAGGAAGAGGAAGAGGAAGAGGAAGGGGAAGGGGAAGGGTAAAGGGAAGGGTAAAGGGAAGGGGAGGAGGAAGAGGAAGAGGAAGAGGAAGAGGAGGGGAAAGGGGAAAGGGGAAAGGGAAGGGGAAGGGGAAGGGTAAAGGGAAGGGGAGGAGGAAGAGGAAGAGGAAGAGGAAGAGGAAGAGGAAGAGGAAGGGGAAGGGGAAGGGGAAGGGGAAGGGGAAGGGGAAGGGGAAGGGGAAGGGGAAGGGGAAAAGGAAGAGGAAGAGGAAGGGGAAGAGGAAGGGAAAGGAAAGGGGAAGAAGAAGGGGAAGGGGAATGGGGAAGAGGAAGGGGAAAGAAATGGAAGAGGATGGGGAAGAGGAAGGGGAAGGGGAAGGGGAATAGGAAGGGGAAAGGGAAG
>BOPN01010280.1:3214-5714 GCA_017312705.2 Penaeus japonicus
GATGCACATATTAGAGAAAGAGAGAGAGAGAGAGAGAGAGAGAGAGAGAGAGAGAGAGAGAGAGAGAGAGAGAGAGAGAGAGAGAGAGAGAGAGAGAAGATAATTGTGCCAGAGGAAGGTGAAGTGAGTGAGAGGAATGCAGCTGTGAGAAGAACCTCGAGGGGGATGGAAGAATGTGCGTGTATGAACATATATGTTATGTATATTGAGAAGTGTGTGTATATGCATCGATTTGTTGATCTTATTAAAAAATGAGATACACACACACAGACACATGCACACAAACATACACATACACACACACACATACACACACGCACACACATACACACACACATACACACATACACATACAAACACACACACACACACACACACGTTCTTCCCTACACTTCCAAAGAAGATAAATCTTTATAAAAAAAAAAAATAATAATAATAATAATAAATATATATTTGTATATAAATAAAATCAATAATTTCCCTTTTATCTCGTGATGAGAAATTGTTGGTGACAGGTCCTAGAATTGTGAGTGTAATTTGATATGAGGCAAAAGGAAAACACAAGCATGAATTAGAGATGTTTTGAGATTTTTATTTCAATTTTTATTCAGTAACTTTTTTTTTCATATCTTGACTTCTTCCGATAAAAGAGAGATTGTTATTTTTATTTTTTATTTATTCATCTATATTTATGTATTTTTTTTCTGAGATGGTTGAGGAAAGGTGGGTGGAAGAGTGGAAGAGAGATTGGAAGTGTTGGGTAGTGAGTGGAAGAATGAGTGGATGGGGAGGTCGAAGAGAAAGTGGATGAGAAAGTGAATGAGAAAGTGGAAGAAAGAAAGAGTGGATGCTCAAGATTATTGCAACCGAGAAAGTGGATGAGAGGTTGGAAGAGAGAGTGGATGGGTAGCTGATATCAGTACATATATGTGTTCATCTTAATTATTTTCTTTGGTTTTCATTTTCCTGATATCAGTATTTATATGTGATCATGAAGGTTACTGTCAACTTTCTTTCATAATTATCCTTATCATGATTTCATTATAATTTTTTCCTTCACCATATTCTGTTCATCATATTTATCAACCTTATCTCACTCACCATCACCATTAAAACAACAAGGAATAACAACGAATAACGAAATATAATCATATACCTGATTCGTGAACTAAAATACAAACCCAGTATCACAGATAAAGCAAAATATAACAATATAAAAAATATATAAATAGATAAAAAAAAAAAAAAAAAAAAATCACAACGTTTCGAGTCCAGTCCTTTTCAGACGTTACCCAAAATGAAATGGCTGATTTTTTTTTTTTTTCATGAACATATGATACTTGTTCAACCCAAAAATCTCCTTTCTGATTTAAATTCGGGGTTTTAGTTCAATTTCCATCTATTCGTTTATATAAACATCGAAAAAAAAAATTGCTTTTACCTTGTACACAAAAACCTGTGCATGATCTATGGAGTCGGTCGTTTATTTGCGTTTATTGAAATCAGCTGATTTTGCAATTCAGGATTCCATAAACGGTCCATAATTGACATAAACTCCACTGATTCTCATTGAAGCTCCGCCCACCTCTTGTGCTCGGGGTCTCCTTCTCTCTATTTCCACCAAAATTCCTGGTTGTTACGTAACAACCAGGATAATGAACACGTTTACGACGACGAGACTAATTGATGAAGCTGATAATGATGATGATGCTGCTGATGATGATGATGACGACAGCACAGGTGATGAGATCGTGACGTCATCATGGGAATAGGAACCGTTAGCTATTAAGGGGTAAGGGATCCGAGAGATTTTGGGATTTGCGATGTAGCTCTCTGGATTCCGTGGGCGTGCGGGCGGCGGTGGCTGTTTGGAGCTTTGTCGAAGTGGATGTGATCATAGGTGTGGTGAAGTATTAATGTGGAGGAAGTGGAATTTAGAGTGATGTGGAGGCAGAGACAAGGGGATAGAGAGTAAAAGTGGATCATTCGAAGTGGATGAGAATTTTATTTTGGATACTGAATCATAGTGGATGAAAAATAAGGTTCGGTGTGGAGTATGTGGATCTGATGCGATAGGAAGCGATATCAAAGTGGACTTAATACTAAATAGGTGGAATCAAAGTGGAACAGATATTAATCGTCGTGTATGTGGAATTGAAGTGGAGAGAAGAATTCATGAGAAGTGGAAGACAAAAGAGAGGAGGTGGAGACAAGGTGGAGTAGGAGGAGTCATTAAAAAAAAGTGGGAGGAGTTAGGGGCGGAGATTAGGGTTGAGTAGGTGGGCGGGGCTTCGGATGAATTAAGAGACTTTTAATATATCGCGGAATAAGTTGAGTTTCAGCGTGAGACTGAAGTCATATCAGGATTGAAGTTAGATGAAAATAAACTTCACTTAACTTGGACGAATGAAACATAGGTGTACCAAAGAACGGGACGGGGGGGGGGGGAGGGGGAGGGGTGGAGAGAAGGGGTTGTAGGCGATACAGGATGGGGTCACAG
>BOPN01010280.1:10714-15714 GCA_017312705.2 Penaeus japonicus
TTGCCATTATAAATATATCAAAGTTGCCAAAGTTGTTATTACGTATGCCATCCTTGTTGCCATAACTACCGCCATCGTCATTAAGAGAGACAAAAGACAAAGAAAGGAAAAGAAAAGGAAAAAAATACAATTCTCTGTGTATGAAGTACCTTCACTATATCCCATGCAAAGCACACGCCCCTTTCCCTCCCCCCACCTCAGCCCCAACCCCTTCCCCCCTCCCCCTTCGCATCTCCCCAACACGCCCCTGACCCCTTTCTTTCCCTCTTCCCCCTTCACAGCTCCCCAACACGCCCCTACCCCCTGCCCTGCCCTCTTCCCCCTTCGCATCTCCCCAGCACGCCCCTCCCCCTTCGCATCTCCCCAGCATGCCCCTCCCCCCTACCCTCTTCCCCCTTCGCAACTCCCCAGCACGCCCCTCCCCCTTCGCATCTCCCCAGCATGCCCCTCCCCCCTACCCTCTTCCCCCTTCGCAACTCCCCAGCACGCCCCACCCTCCTTCCCCTTCCCCCCTCCCCCTTCGCAGCTCCCCTGTAAGTAACGCCCATCCATCCATCCGGCCGCTCGACCTCCCCTTCTCTTTTTTTTTTTGCCCCTTCAAGAAAACAGTTCAAGAAAAGGCAAGAAAAATCACAGGGAACAAACCCCCTCACCCAAGGACGAGTCGCAGGCACCTTTCACACTGCATTACCTCTTTAGAAACGGGAAATAAAGACCACTTGAACTTCTGCCCGATTTTTGTGTTTACCCAAGTCTCGGGGGCCAGGGGGTAGTGTTTGCCCCCCTACCTTCATTACACATAACGTGTTTTTGTTGCAAGTGTTTGTTTTGTCTGTTTTTGTTAAGGCTAAACAAAGGCTGCACCTGACCTGCCAACTATCTCTCTCTTTCTCTTTCTCTCTCTCTCATTCTCATTCTCTCTCTCTCTCTATCTCTATCTATCTATCTATCTATCTATCTATCTATCTCTCTGTCTCTCTCTCTCTCTCTTTCTCTCTATCTTCCTCCTCCTCCTCCTCCTCCTCCTCCTCCTCTTCTTCCTCCTCCTCCCCCTCCTCCTCTTCTTCCTCCTCCTCCTCCTCCTCCTCCTCATCTTCTTCCTCCTCCTCCTCCTCCTCCTCTTCTTCCTCCTCCTCCTTCTCCTCTTCTGCCTCTTCTTCCTCCTCCTCCATCTCCTCCACCTCCTCCTTCTGTTCCTCCTCCTCTTCTTCTTCCTCCTCCTCTTCCTCCTCCTCCTCTTCTTCCTCCTCCTTCCCTTCTTCCTCTTCCTCTTCTTCTTCCACCTCCTACTCCTCTTCCTTCTTGTCTTCCTCCTCCATCTCCTCCTCCATCTCCTCCTCTACTTCTTTCTCCTGCTCCTCCTTCCCTCCTCTTCCTCCTTCCCTCCTCTTCCTCCTCTTCCTCCCAATCTCCATCCTCTGTTTACTTTCTTTCTTACATTCTTTCATTCCATGTTCACGTCTTGTTCTTTTCTTCTTTTTTCTTTTCTTTCGTTCTGCTTTCCTTCATCTGTATATATATATTGTTATTATTTTATTATCATTTTTGCAAATATCATTGTTATGATATTGTGATGTTATGTTTTTTTTATTATAGTCATTCTCATCGTCATCATGATTACTGTTATTATCATTAGTATTATTTTTATCATCATTATCTTTATCATGTTATTATTGTTATCATTACAATTATTACCATTATTTTGATAGGTATTATTGTAATTATCATCATCATCATTATTATTATCACCATTATTATAATCGTCATCCTTATCATTGTTATCATTATTGTTATCATCATCATTATTGTCATCATTCCTATCAATGTCATTAGCATCATCGTTACCATCATCATTATTGTTTTCACTGTTATCATTATCATTTTAATCATCATTGTCGTTATCATTATCATTATTTTTTCCTAATGAATATTACTAGTATCATCATCATCCTTATAATCATCATCATTATCATTATCACCATAATTAGCAAAGTCATCATCATAAAAAGATTATCATTATTAGCAGAAGAATAGTAAATGTAACACCATAATCATTATCCTTATAACCCTAATCATTCTCTTTATCACCATTATCATCATATCTCTATCCCTGTCATCACCATGATCCTCATAATTTTCTTATCATCATTATAATCATATATCTATCCCTGTCATCATCACTATCACCATATCTCCATATCACCATATCTTCATCATCAAGATCATCACCCTTCTCTTTACCATCATCATCATCATCATCATCATCATCACCATTACCATCACCATTCTCTCTATCATCATCATCACCATCACCATTACCATCACCATTCTCTTTACATCATCACCATCACCATTACCATCACCATTCTCTTTATCATCATCACCATCACCATTACCATCACCATTCTCTTTATCATCATCACCATCACCATTACCATCACCATTCTCTCTATCATCATCACCATCACCATTACCATCACCATTATCTTTATCATCATCACCATCACCATTACCATCACCATTCTCTCTATCATCATCACCATCACCATTACCATCACCATTCTCTTTATCATCATCACCATCACCATTACCATCACCATTCTCTTTACATCATCACCATCACCATTACCATCACCATTCTCTCTATCATCATCATTACCACAATTACCATCACCATTCTCTTTACATCATCACCATCACCATTACCATCACCATTCTCTTTATCATCATCACCATCACCCATAATACCCACAACACACCAAAATTAGTCATAATACAACGAATCTTAATACCCTTTTAAAAAAAACAAAAAACGAGAGAAAGAGAGAGAAAACGCAGTCTCAACCATATGCTTACGGCAGTCTTTAGAGCTCTTTAGAGCGTTTGATAACCTTACTTAACAGCCAAAGCTCCCCTTAATATCCGAACAAGGGCTGACTTACTAACAGAGAGGTCAACTCACAGACAAATCCGGGCTGCTACTGTCACGTTCGCTTTCCACAAATTACAAACCTACGATATAATACACGTGTTTGAACACACCACAAAGACAACCTATGCGGAGGGGACACAAACACCACTTTTGAAGACCTTTGGGAGATCATGGGGCTGAAGAAAGGCCCACGGATTGTGGAAGAGAGAGATTTCTTCAAGAAAGAAGAAGAAGAAAAAAAAAAACTACCGGTGTTGATCAGCAATAAGACTTGTGTTGTTAATTCGCCGGGGTAAGGTAGCAATTGTGGCAATTGTCTTGCAGAAATTGAATTATTATTTGGATTATTATATCATTTTTTTTTCTTTTCTTTTCTTTTTTTACTATTCTTCTCTGGCTCTTTTCTTGTTTCTATTTATTTTCCTTCTTCTTCTTCTATATCTTCTTCTTATCATTCTTTTCTTGCTTTTTCTCTTCTTCTTCTTCTTCACCTCCTTCTTCTCCTCCTCCTCTTTCTTATTCTTCTAATTCTTTTCCTTTTCCTTCTACTTCACTTCTTTCTTCTTCCTCTCCTCCTCCTTCTTCTCCTTCTTATCATTTTCATTACTACTATTATCATTGCAGTCTTTATCATTATTATTATCATCTTTATTAGCATTATCACCATTATCATTATTATCACTATTAATATCATTTTTTTATCATTATTATTGCTGTTGTTATTCTCATTATTATCTTTATTTTCATCAATATTATTATCATTATTATCATCCTCATTATTATCATTATTATCGTTATCATTATTATCAATACTATTATTATTATCATTATTATTATGTTTACCATTACCATTATCATCCTCATTGTTATCATCATTATCATTATTGTTGTTGTTGTTATTATCATTATCCGTATCTTTATCCTCATTATGGTTATTACTATCATTATAGTAATTTCTGTCATTATCACAATTATTATCATTATCATTATGATAATTATCTTTACTGCTATTTGCCTGAATTATCATCATTATTCCTCTTATTATTATTATCATCATTATCATTAGTATCATCGTTACTAATTTTATCACTTTCAAAATTACTATCATCATTATCATCATTATTGCTGCTCTCATTATTATCATCATCATTGTATGATTACTATTATGGTTATCACTATTATCATTACAGTTATCATTATCAATATTATTGTAATAATGATGATAACAATAACAATAAGGATAATGATTGTTATGAAAAGATTATACCTTAATCTCTCTCTCTCTCTCTCTCTCTCTATCTATCTATCTCTCTCTCTCTCTCTCTCTCTCTCTCTCTCTCTCTCTCTCTCTCTCTCTCTCTCTCTCTCTCTCTCTCTCTCTCTCTCTCTCTCTCTCTCTCTCTCTCTCTCTCTCTCTCTCTCTCTCTCTCTCTCTTTCTTGTTTCATCTCCTTCACCCTTCTCTCTACCTTTCCCTCCCCCTCCACCTTTCCCTCCCTTCTTCTACCCTCCCTCCAGCTTTCCCTCCATTATTCCTTCCAGCTCTCCTTCTCTCCTTCCCTGCTTCCCTCCACCCTTCCCTCCCTCTTTCCGCCCTTTCCTTCCTCCCTCTCTTCACCCTTCCCTCCTCCCTCCACCCTTCCCTCCCTCCCTCCTCGTCCTTCCCTCCCTCTCTCCGTCCTTCCCTCCCTCCCTCCCTCCACCCTTCCCTCCCTCCCTCCTCTCTTCCCTCCCTCTCTCCTCCCTCCCTTCCTCCCTCTCTTCACCCTTCCCTCCCTCCCTCCTCCTTTCGCTTCCTCTCTTCAGTAATTCGTTTTTTCTCGCTTAGTCACAGTCCCTCGCTCATTATGTATATTCCCCCTTCCCTTTCCCCTCTCCCCCCCCCCCCATTCCCTCTCAAAGAACGGCATCCACCCACGCCCTCGTCTTTCCTTCTTCCCTCCTCCCTCTTCCCTTTCTTCCTCCTCCTCCCTCCCTCTCCTTCCCTTTCTTCCTCCCCTTTCTTCCTCCTCCCTCCTCCTCCCCTTTTCTCCTCCTCCTCCTCACTCCTCCTCCCCTTTCTTCCTCCT
>BOPN01010281.1:0-2500 GCA_017312705.2 Penaeus japonicus
ATATATATATATATATATATATATATATATATATATATATATATATGTATGTATGTTTGTATGTGTGTGTGTGTTTGTGTGTAAATATATATTTGTATGTGTATGCTTATCCCTGTATAATAATCTATCAGATAACGTGTATGAATATCTCTTTGTACATTCTTTACCCCCAATTCCCTCCCTTCTCCTCCCTCTCTTTATCCATCATCCTTCATAGCTCTTCCAAAATCGCTGTCTATCCACCGGTTTCGGCCTCGTCCATCACGGGCTAATCACTCGTTCAGGAAAGGAAACGGAGGACGTGCAGCTCGTAATTGCTCCCCCCCCCTTCCCCTTCCCCCCTTCGCCCCTCGTCCCTCCCCCTTCTCCTCCCCTCTTCTCCTTCTCACCCCCCCCTCCCCTCCGCCCACCCCGCACTCTGATTATGAGACCAATCGTAATTTCTTTTAATTCCTCCTCCTCCTCCTCCTCCTTTATAATGATAGGAACAAGAAATACAAGAAAGAAAAAAAGAAACACACAAAAGAAAAAAAGAAACACACAAAAGAAGAAGACCAAGAAGAAGGAGAAAAGGAGGAAAAAAGCAAGAACAAAAGAAAAAAAAACGAAGAACAACAGCAATGAAAAAGAAGAATAGAAGGAAAAGAAGAGGAAGAAGAGCAAGCAGACTAAATAACCTCTCAAGCAATGGACAAAAAGGCCGGTAATGGAAACAGCTGATGCCCGTTGACCAAAAGAAAAAAAGGATGATAATTAAAAGATACTTTCCTTCCCGAAAACAAAGTAATTTAGAACCATCTCGAAGGATTGATCTTTCTTTATTTGATTGGGGCGACTAGGATTTAGAGAGAGAAGGAGAGAGAAAGAGAGAGGGGGGAAAGAGAGAGCCAGAGAGAGAGAGAGAGAGGGAGAGAGAGAGAGAGAGAGAGAGAGAGAGAGAGAGAGAGAGAGAGAAGGGAAGAGAGACCAATAAAAAGAACCCTGAGAGTGCAAACAGAAAAGTCGACAGCGAGACAACAATAGTGGAAGGTCAGGAAGAAGGGAGGAAGGGGAGGGGCTGGGGGGGACGACACAATGGGGGACGAGCAGTGGGATCGAATATGCGAGGGAGAAGAAGGTGAGAATGAGGCATAATGAGAGAGATGATCCGCAGGGAAGAGAGAGATGGCGAAAGGGAAGAGAGAAAGACGACAAGAGAGAGAGAGCGGTAGCCAAAAGAGGTAGCCGAACGAAAGGGGAGGGAAGGCTGGGAAGGCAAAAGGACTTAGGACTTTTGAATTTGATCGCTGAAGAAGATTTATCGTCCTGTTTGTTTATCCAGTCGCAGTCATCTCAAGACAGCCTCGTCATTTGAGCCAAGTGTTTAACGCGCCAGACCTTCTAAAAAAGGAAGTATTATGGCAGGTTCCTTGGGGATTGTAGCCATGGACACAGCGTGGTGATGCCGAGGGTTCTCTCACACACACGCAGCGCTGACGCCAGTTCGGCATCTTGAGCCTAAACGGTATTTCGTTCTTACGGATCCTGAAATGCAATATAGAACTTAGAACTACAATCGAAAAAATGAATAGAACTACAATCCACAATCTTTCAAAGTGCACAAAAAGGGGGAAACGAAACGAGTTACTAACTGGTTACCCGAACACACTTGGAGTTCCAGTATCCCCGCCAGGGAGGCCACTTGTCCCTTCACTTCTGCGCCGACCAACTGCGCCCCTCGAGTGTCCGGTCGAAGGAAAGAAGACTTGCCTTACCTTTTTTTCCTCTCTCTGTTCTTCTTCTTCTGTTTTTCTTCATGCCTCTCTCTAATTCTTCCTCTTCCTCTTCTTATTTTTTTCTTCATCTCTTCATCTATCTCTCTTTCTCAATCTCTCTCTTTCTCCATTTCTCTCTCCCTCTCTCTCTCTCTCTCTCTCTCTCTCTCTCTCTCTCTCTCTCTCTCTCTCTCTCTCTCTCTCTCTCTCTCTCTCTCTCTCTCTCTCTCTCTCTCTCTCTCTCTCTCTCTCTCTCTCTCGTTCTGCAAATAAACTACATCAAATCAAAATCTCTCTCTCTCTCTCTCTCTCTCTCTCTCTCTCTCTCTCTATCTATATATCTATATATATATATATATATATATATATATATCCATCTCTCTCTCTCTCTCTCTCTCTCCATCTCTCTCTCTTTCTCTACTTCTCACCATCTCTCTTTCTCTTTCTCTTTCTCTCTCTCTCTCTCTCTCTCTCTCTCTCTCTCTCTCTCTCTCTCTCTCTCTCTCTCTCTCTCTCTCTCTCTCTCTCTCTCTCTCTCTCTCCATCTCTTTCTCCATCTCTCTCTCTCTCTCTCTCTCTCTCTCTCTCTCTCTCTCTCTATATATATATATATATATATATATATATATATATATATATATATATATATATATATATATATATATATATATATATATATATATATATATATATATATATATATATATATATATACATATATACATATACATACATATATATATATA
>BOPN01010281.1:7500-10000 GCA_017312705.2 Penaeus japonicus
GTTGAATGTTATGTAGATGAATAGGAATGTGTGTGTGGGCGTGTGTAGTGTGTGTGGATGTGGTGTGTATTGGTGTGTGTGGTGTGTGTGGGCGTGTGTGGATGTGTGCCTGTGGGTGTATGTGTGTGTGTGAGTGTTGGATTATGTGTGTGTGAAAAGGAAGGTGTATGTGGATATGTTTTCACACTCACGACTTGAGTGTGTACTTGTAGAAATTCAAGATAAATAGATAGAGAAAGAGAGAGAAAGAGAAAAAGAGAAAGAGAGAGAGAGAGAGAGAGAGAGAGAGAGAGAGAGAGAGAGAGAGAGAGAGAGAGAGAGAGAGAGAGAGAGAGAGAGAGAGAGAGAGAGAGAGAGAGAGAGATAAAGCGAAAGAGAGAGATTTAAAGAGAGAGAGAGAGAGAGAGAGAGAGAGAGAGAGAGAGAGAGAGAGAGAGAGAGAGAGAGAGAGAGAGAGAGAGAGAGAGAGAGAGAGAGAGAGAGAGAGAGAGAGAGAGAGAGAGAGAGAGAGAGATTTAGAGAGAGAGAGAGAGAGAGAGAGAGAGAGAGAGAGAGAGAGAGAGAGAGAGAGAGAGAGAGAGAGAGAGAGAGAGAGAGAGAGAGAGAGAGAGAGAGAGAGAGAGAGAGAGAGAGAGAGAGAGAGAGAGAGAGAGAGAGAGAGAGAGAGAGAGAGAGAGAGAGAAAGAGAGAGAGAGAGAGAGAGAGAGAGAGAGAGAGAGAGAGAGAGAGATAAAGAGAGAGAGAGAGAGAGAGAGAGAGAGAGAGAGAGAGAGAGAGAGAGAGAGAGAGAGAGAGAGAGAGAGAGAGAGAGAGAGAGAGAGAGAGAGAGAGAGAGAGAGAGAGAGAGAGAAAGGGTGTATGTGTAGATAAACACACACTGAGACTGAATGTAAGCTGCAATCATGCAGTCATTTTTCATATATGACAAATCTACTGAAATGAAGAAACTAATCCATAATCCGTAGCTTACAAAACCTCCCATACACACGCACATACATACACCAACGCATGCAAATATAACCAGACACATACACAAGTGCATACAGATATAAGCGAACATGAACACATAAACGCGTAAAAAACACACACACACACACAAACATAGACACAAATAAAGATACACAAACGAACCCGAACACGAACATACACACTCCACCCTCGCACACTGTATCGCCCGGGAATGAAATTTGAACCCGCAGAGGTGCTCAACAACAGGCAATCTTCCTTTATGTTAATTCCGAATGCATCGGAAGGGCGAGCAACACTGCAACAATAGCTCTAGTTTCCGGACCTCAACATCGCATAACAGGACAATAACGTGTTCGAACTAGTGCATATTAACGACGAGCTAGACTCAAACGAACACTTGGGGAGCTAGATAAGTCGACTATTTACTTTCTTATGAGGAATGATTTGCAATAGTCTGGCGCATGGTCGTTGTGTGTAGTGAGATGAGGTAAGGAGGGAAAGGGGAGGAACTATATTGGTATTTTCATGAACATGATTTCTTTTTTAAACAAATGCGTATGAATTCCCATGAAATATATATTTTTTTCGTTTTTTAAATGTGTGTGTTTGGGTGGGGGTGGGGGAGCTTCATATCTCTCTCTCTCTCTCTCTCTCTCTCTCTCTCTCTCTCTCTCTCTCTCTCTCTCTCTCTCTCTCTCTCTCTCTCTCTCTCTCTCTCTTTCTCTATCTCTCTCAATCTCTATCTATCTTCCTCCGTCTCTCTCTTCCCTTTTCCTCTCCATCTCTCTCTATCAGTCCATTGCCCTTTCCTCTCTCTCCCACCATCTCCTCCTGCCTCTCCTTCTCTCTCTCTCTCTCTCTATCCCTCTTTCTCCTTCCTTCTTTCCTTCCCTTCCTCCTTTCCTTCCTCCCTACTTCCCACTCTCCTCCCTCCTTCCCTCCCACTCTCCTTCCTTTCCTTTCTCCTCCCCTCCGTCCCCTCCCTCCCTCCCTCTCTCCCTCTCACATTCCTTCCCTCCCCCCTCCTTCCATCCCTTCTTAGCTACTTCCCACCCTCCCTCCCTCCTTCCCTCCATCCCTCCCACCCTCCCTCCCTCCATCCCTCCGTCCCTCTCCCTCCCTCCCACCCACCCTCAAACCCTCCCGCCCACCCTCAAACCCTCCATCCCTCCCACCCTCCCTCCTTCCCTTATTCCCTCCCTCCTTTCTTCCTAAGCTTAGTGCAAGAGGCAGATGCAGAACAATATCCCAGGAAAGGAAGGATCGTCAAGCAGCACTTGGCTCTTAGTTATAAAGAGACAAAGTGACAGCCACATACACACTTTTTCCTAATGCTATCATTCGCTTCATTATCATTATGTAGTGGTTTATTATTGTTGTTTTTGTTGTCATTGTCATATGCGTTATTGTTTCTGTGAAGGACCGTTATTACTTTCTGTCATTATCATCTTTACGTTACTCTGATTATGAACGTTGTCAATTTCATTGTCATGATTATTGTTATCATCATCATCCTTATCGTTACTATTGT
>BOPN01010282.1:12500-24526 GCA_017312705.2 Penaeus japonicus
TGGACGGGCAAGATAGAAAGATAGGGAGGGATTCAGTGCCATGGACGGGCAAGATAGAAAGATAGGGAGGGATTCAGTGCCATGGACGGGCAAGATAGAAAGATAGGGAGGGATTCAGTGCCATGGACGGGCAAGATAGAAAGATAGGGAGGGATTCAGTGCCATGGACGGGCAAGATAGAAAGATAGGTAGGAATTCATATCCATGGACAGACGAAAACAAAAAGACGAATTCATCAATATAGGGAGATATGTAATAGACAAAAATACATTGACATGAATGGACAACGGCAGAATAATAGACTAAAATGCATTGCCATGAATAAGCAAAGATAAATCAATAAACAGGAATGTATTGCCATTGCCATGACGTGAGAGCGGTTGAATCCATCCAACGGGGAAAAATAGTCATTATTTTATTCAGATAATGTGATCACATCCAGATGTAATTTTGATATGATATTATAATTTATACTAATGCACGTTATCAGCTTATCATGTATTGAATGTAATTAGATATCTGATGTGTATAAACATAACGAAATAATTCGATAACACCAGATACGATGTTTTAATTTCCGTATATATAATGCCTCATAATACAGGAAAATATAAATAGAATGAGGGAGAGAAAGAGTGAGAGAGAAAGAAAGAGAAAGTGAAATTGAAAGTGTGTGTGTGTTTGTGTGTGTGTGTGTGTGTGAGAGAGAGAGAGAGAGAGAGAGAGAGAGAGAGAGAGAGAGAGAGAGAGAGAGAGAGATAGGGAGGGATTCAGTGCCATGGACGGGCAAGATAGAAAGATAGGGAGGGATTCAGTGCCATGGACGGGCAAGATAGAAAGATAGGGAGGGATTCAGTGCCATGGACGGGCAAGATAGAAAGATAGGGAGGGATTCAGTGCCATGGACAGGCAAGATAGAAAGATAGGGAGGGATTCAGTGCCATGGACAGGGAAGATAGAGAGATAGGGAGGGATTCAGTGCCATGGACAGGCAAGATAGAAAGATAGGGAGGGATTCAGTACCATGGACAAGCAAGATAGAAAGATAGGGAGGGATTCAGTGCCATGGACGGGCAAGATAGAAAGATAGGGAGGGATTCAGTGCCATGGACAGGCAAGATAGAAAGATAGGGAGGGATTCAGTGCCATGGACAGGCAAGATAGAAAGATAGGCAGAAATTAATTTCCATGGACGGGCAGGATAGAAAGATAGGCAGAAATTAATTTCCATGGACGGTAGAGATATAAAGACAGGCAGAAATTAATTTCCATGGACGGGAAAGGTAGAAAGATAGGCAGAAATTAATTTCCATGGACGGTAGAGATATAAAGACAGGCAGAAATTAATTTCCATGGACGGGAAAGGTAGAAAGATAGGCAGAAATTAATTTCCATGGACGGTAGAGATATAAAGACAGGCAGAAATTAATTTCCATGGACAGGAAAGGTAGAAAGATAGGCAGAAATTAATTTCCATGGACGGGAAAGATAGAAAGATGGGCAGAAATTAATTTCCATGGACGGGAAAGATAGAAAGATAGGCAGAAATTAATTTCCATGGACGGGAAAGGTAGAAAGATAGGCAGAAATTAATTTCCATGGACGGGAAAGATAGAAAGATAGGCAGAAATTAATTTCCATGGACGGAAAAGATAGAAAGATAGGCAGAAATTAATTTCCATGGACGGGAAAGATAGAAAGATAGGTAGAAATTAATTTCCATGGACGGGAAAGGTAGAAAGATAGGCAGAAATTAATTTCCATGGACGGGAAAGATAGAAAGATAGGTAGAAATTAATTTCCATGGACGGGAAAGATAGAAAGATAGGTAGAAATTAATTTTATGGACGGGAAAGATAGAAAGATAGGCAGAAATTAATTTCCATGGACGGGAAAGATAGAAAGATAGGTAGAAATTAATTTCCATGGACGGGAAAGGTAGAAAGATAGGCAGAAATTAATTTCCATGGACGGGAAAGATAGAAAGATAGGCAGAAATTAATTTCCATGGACGGGAAAGATAGAAAGATGGGCAGAAATTAATTTCCATGGACGGGAAAGATAGAAAGATAGGTAGAAATTAATTTCCATGGACGGGAAAGATAGAAAGATAGGCAGAAATTAATTTCCATGGACGGGAAAGGTAGAAAGATAGGTAGAAATTACTCATGGACCGGAAAGATAGAAAGATAGGCAGAAATTAATTTCCATGGACGGGAAAGATAGAGAAAGATAGGGGCAGAAATTAATTTCCATGGACGGGAAAGATAGAAAGATAGGCAGAAATTAATTTCCATGGACGGAAAAGATAGAAAGATAGGCAGAAATTAATTTCCATGGACGGGAAAGATAGAAAGATAGGTAGAAATTAATTTCCATGGACCAGAAAGATAGAAAGATAGGCAGAAATTAATTTCCATGGACGGGAAAGATAGAAAGATAGGTAGAAATTAATTTCCATGGACGGGAAAGATAGAAAGATAGGCAGAAATTAATTTCCATGGACGGGAAAGATAGAAAGATAGGTAGAAATTAATTTCCATGGACGGGAAAGATAGAAAGATAGGCAGAAATTAATTTCCATGGACGGGAAAGATAGAAAGATAGGTAGAAATTAATTTCCATGGACGGGAAAGGTAGAAAGATAGGCAGAAATTAATTTCCATGGACGGGAAAGGTAGAAAGATAGGCAGAAATTAATTTCCATGGACGGGAAAGATAGAAAGATAGGCAGAAATTAATTTCCATGGACGGGAAAAGTAGAAAGATAGGCAGAAATTAATTTCCATGGACGGGAAAGATAGAAAGATAGGCAGAAATTAATTTCCATGGACGGGAAAGATAGAAAGATAGGTAGAAATTAATTTCCATGGACGGGAAAGGTAGAAAGATAGGCAGAAATTAATTTCCATGGACGGGAAAGATAGAAAGATAGGTAGAAATTAATTTCCATGGACCGGAAAGATAGAAAGATAGGCAGAAATTAATTTCCATGGACGGGAAAGATAGAAAGATGGGCAGAAATTAATTTCCATGGACGGGAAAGATAGAAAGATAGGTAGAAATTAATTTCCATGGACGGGAAAGATAGAAAGATAGGCAGAAATTAATTTCCATGGACGGGAAAGGTAGAAAGATAGGCAGAAATTAATTTCCATGGACCGGAAAGATAGAAAGATAGGCAGAAATTAATTTCCATGGACCAGAAAGATAGAAAGATAGGCAGAACACTTCATGGACGGGAAAGATAGAAAGATAGGCAGAAATTAATTTCCAAGGACGGAAAAGATAGAAAGATAGGCAGAAATTAATTTCCATGGACGGGAAAGATAGAAAGATAGGTAGAAATTAATTTCCATGGACGGGAAAGATAGAAAGATAGGTAGAAATTAATTTCCATGGACGGGAAAGATAGAAAGATAGGCAGAAATTAATTTCCATGGACGGGAAAGATAGAAAGATAGGTAGAAATTAATTTCCATGGACGGGAAAGGTAGAAAGATAGGCAGAAATTAATTTCCATGGACGGGAAAGATAGAAAGATAGGTAGAAATTAATTTCCATGGACCGGAAAGATAGAAAGATAGGCAGAAATTAATTTCCATGGACGGGAAAGATAGAAAGATAGGTAGAAATTAATTTCCATGGACGGGAAAGATAGAAAGATAGGCAGAAATTAATTTCCATGGACGGGAAAGGTAGAAAGATAGGCAGAAATTAATTTCCATGGACCGGAAAGATAGAAAGATAGGCAGAAATTAATTTCCATGGACGGGAAAGATAGAAAGATAGGCAGAAATTAATTTCCATGGACGGGAAAGATAGAAAGATAGGCAGAAATTAATTTCCATGGACGGAAAAGATAGAAAGATAGGCAGAAATTAATTTCCATGGACGGGAAAGATAGAAAGATAGGTAGAAATTAATTTCCATGGACCAGAAAGATAGAAAGATAGGCAGAAATTAATTTCCATGGACGGGAAAGATAGAAAGATAGGTAGAAATTAATTTCCATGGACCGGAAAGATAGAAAGATAGGCAGAAATTAATTTCCATGGACGGGAAAGATAGAAAGATAGTAGAATTAATTTCCATGGACGGGAAAGATAGAAAGATAGGCAGAAATTAATTTCCATGGACGGGAAAGATAGAAAGATAGGTAGAAATTAATTTCCATGGACGGGAAAGGTAGAAAGATAGGCAGAAATTAATTTCCATGGACGGGAAAGGTAGAAAGATAGGCAGAAATTAATTTCCATGGACGGGAAAGATAGAAAGATAGGCAGAAATTAATTTCCATGGACGGGAAAAGTAGAAAGATAGGCAGAAATTAATTTCCATGGACGGGAAAGATAGAAAGATAGGCAGAAATTAATTTCCATGGACGGGAAAGATAGAAAGATAGGTAGAAATTAATTTCCATGGACGGGAAAGGTAGAAAGATAGGCAGAAATTAATTTCCATGGACGGGAAAGATAGAAAGATAGGTAGAAATTAATTTCCATGGACCGGAAAGATAGAAAGATAGGCAGAAATTAATTTCCATGGACGGGAAAGATAGAAAGATGGGCAGAAATTAATTTCCATGGACGGGAAAGATAGAAAGATAGGTAGAAATTAATTTCCTATGACGGGGAAAGATGTAGAAAGATAGGCAGAAATTAATTTCCATGGACGGGAAAGGTAGAAAGATAGGCAGAAATTAATTTCCATGGACCGGAAAGATAGAAAGATAGGCAGAAATTAATTTCCATGGACCAGAAAGATAGAAAGATAGGCAGAAATTAATTTCCATGGACGGGAAAGATAGAAAGATAGGCAGAAATTAATTTCCAAGGACGGAAAAGATAGAAAGATAGGCAGAAATTAATTTCCATGGACGGGAAAGATAGAAAGATAGGTAGAAATTAATTTCCATGGACCAGAAAGATAGAAAGATAGGCAGAAATTAATTTTATGACGGGAAAGATAGAAAGATAGGTAGAAATTAATTTCCATGGACCGGAAAGATAGAAAGATAGGCAGAAATTAATTTTATGGACGGGAAAGATAGGAAAGATAGGCAGGGCTCACTCTCCATGGACGGAAAGATAGAGTGATAGGTAGAAATTAATTTCCATGGACCAGAAAGATAGAAAGATAGGCAGAAATTAATTTCCATGGACGGGAAAGATAGAAAGATAGGTAGAAATTAATTTCCATGGACGGGAAAGATAGAAAGATAGGCAGAAATTAATTTCCATGGACGGGAAAGGTAGAAAGATAGGCAGAAATTAATTTCCATGGACCGGAAAGATAGAAAGATAGGCAGAAATTAATTTCCATGGACGGGAAAGATAGAAAGATAGGCAGAAATTAATTTCCATGGACGGGAAAGATAGAAAGATAGGCAGAAATTAATTTCCATGGACGGGAAAGATAGAAAGATAGGCAGAAATTAATTTCCATGGACGGGAAAGATAGAAAGATAGGTAGAAATTAATTTCCATGGACCAGAAAGATAGAAAGATAGGCAGAAATTAATTTCCATGGACGGGAAAGATAGAAAGATAGGTAGAAATTAATTTCCATGGACGGAAAGATAGGGGGAAGATAGGCAGAAATTAATTTCCATGGACGGGAAAGATAGAAAGATAGGTAGAAATTAATTTCCATGGACGGGAAAGATAGAAAGATAGGCAGAAATTAATTTCCATGGACGGGGAGGAAAGATAGGTAGAAATTAATTACGGACGGGAAAGGTAGAAAGATAGGCAGAAATTACCTCCATGGACGGAAAGGTAGAAAGATAGGCAGAAATTAATTTCCAAGCGGACGGGAAAGTTAAAGATAGGCAGAAATTAATTTCCATGGACGGGAAAAGTAGAAAGATAGGCAGAAATTAATTTCCATGGACGGGAAAGATAGAAAGATAGGCAGAAATTAATTTCCATGGACGGGAAAGATAGAAAGATAGGTAGAAATTAATTTCCATGGACGGGAAAGGTAGAAAGATAGGCAGAAATTAATTTGACGGGAAAGATAGAAAGATAGGTAGAAATTAATTTCCATGGACCGGAAAGATAGAAAGATAGTGGTGAAATTAATTTATGGATCGGAAAAGATAGAAAGATGGGCAGAAATTAATTTCCATGGACGGGAAAGATAGAAAGATAGGTAGAAATTAATTTCCATGGACGGGAAAGATAGAAAGATAGGCAGAAATTAATTTCCATGGACGGGAAAGGTAGAAAGATAGGCAGAAATTAATTTCTGCTGGACCGGAAAGATAGAAAGATAGGCAGAAATTAATTTCCATGGACCAGAAAGATAGAAAGATAGGCAGAAATTAATTTCCATGGACGGGAAAGATAGAGATAGGTGCAGAAATTAATTTCCAAGGACGGAAAAGATAGAAAGATAGGCAGAAATTAATTTCCATGGACGGGAAAGATAGAAAGATAGGTAGAAATTAATTTCCATGGACCAGAAAGATAGAAAGATAGGCAGAAATTAATTTAAGGACGGGAAGAGATGAAAAGATAGGTAGAAATTAATTTCCATGGACGGGAAAGATAGAAAGATAGGCAGAAATTAATTTCCATGGACGGGAAAAGATAGGTATAGGCAGAAATTAATTTCCATGGACGGGAAAGATAGAAAGATAGGTAGAAATTAATTTCCATGGACCAGAAAGATAGAAAGATAGGCAGAAATTAATTTCCATGGACGGGAAAGATAGAAAGATAGGTAGAAATTAATTTCCATGGACGGGAAAGATAGAAAGATAGGCAGAAATTAATTTCCATGGACGGGAAAGGTAGAAAGATAGGCAGAAGTCAATTTCCATGGACAGACGAAAACAAAAAGACAAATTCATCAATATAGGGAGATATGTAATAGACAAAAATACATTGATATGAATGGACAACGGCAGAATAATAGACTAAAATGCATTGCCATGAATAAGCAAAGATTAATCAATAAACAGGAATGTATTGCCATTGCCATGATGTGAGAGCGATTGAATCCATCCAACGGGGAAAAATAGTCATTATTTTATTCAGATAATGTGATCACATCCAGATGTAATTTTAATATGATATTATAATTTATACTAATGCACGTTATCAGCTTATCATGTATTGAATGTAATTAGATATCTGATGTGTATAAACATAACGAAATAATTCGATAACACCAGATACGATGTTTTAATTTCCGTATATATAATGCCTCATAATACAGGAAAATATAAATAGAATGAGGGAGAGAAAGAGTGAGAGAGAAAGAAAGAGAAAGTGAAATTGAAAGTGTGTGTGTGTTTGTGTGTGTGTTTGTGTGTGTGTGTGTGTGTGAGAGAGAGAGAGAGAGAGAGAGAAAGAACAAAAACGAAAAAAAGAAAAACAAAGAAAAACTCCCCCTGCCCCAGGAAAAAAAAAAAAAAAAAAAAAAAAAAAAAAAAAAAAAAAAAAAAAAAAAAAAAAAAAAAAACGAAACTGCGTCCTCACTGCCATGGCTCCTGTGATTAACGTCAGCGCCCGCCTTCAGCAGCGCCTCAGCGATGGCCGTGCTGTTCCTCTCCGCCGCCCACATCAGCGCCGTGTAACCCCGATACCACCCTGGAGTGATTGATGGATTGATTGCAGATTGACGTGAAGTTTTACACCAAAAGAGATCGGCGGAAGACAGAGGGGGTGGAAGGGGAACTCGCGTGAATGGATTTCTTCTTATCATTATTACGGATTTTATCTTTCTTTGGTATTATTAGCTTTGTCTTTATTATTATTATCATTACTATTATCATTGTCATTGTTTATATTATTGTTGATATTATCATCAGCATTATTTTCATTATCAATAGTAGCAGTAGTAATGGCAGTAGTAGTACTAGTCGCAGAACTGTTATCATCACTATCATCATCGTCCCGATTATTATCATAATCAACATCATTATTATCATTATCATCGCCATGGTTATCATTATTATCAATATCATTATCACCGCTATCATTAACTTATATATTCCTTTACCATTTTTGTTATCATCATTGTTATCTTTATCATAATCTTCTTTACTACCATTTTCATTATCATCATTATCATTATTCTATTATCATCTTTGTCATCAACATTATAATTATTATCATTATTATCAGAATCATTATCATAACTTCATCATTAGCATTACCCAAAAGGTCAAATACCTGACTTCTCTGAATAATTGATATTAAGATCCTTTCTCTTCAGGATCTCTAGTAGTCTGTCCTTCTTGTCCTTCGAAGCTGCCGTGAGGAGAGCTATCCCTGGAAGGAGATCAAGGAGTCTGTTCTTAGAGTGAAGGAATCCTGTGTGAGACACGAGATCTGCTGTTCCTGCACATTATTATTATCATTGTTGATATTATTGTTGATATTCTATATATCATTATTGATATTCTATATATTATCATGTTATATTATTATATTATCATTATTCTATGATATTATATCATTATATCATATTGTTATATGATGTATTATGATATAATTGATAATGCCTTTGGATGTTTCTATACCGTCGTAGTAACAGCATGGATATGTCTCACTTATTCATTCATTCGTATTCGTAATGCAATGACGAGTGTGAGTGATGGGTATGAATGGGCATTCGTGTCGCAATAACGAGTATGAATGGTGGGTATGAAGGGCATTCGTATTGCAATGACGAGTATGAGTGGGCATTCGTGTTGCAATGAAGGGTTTGAGTAGGCATGAGTGTTGCAATGACGGATATGAGTGGGAATTCGTGTTGCAATGACGTGTATGAGTGGGTATCCATGTTGTAACGACGGGCTTGAGTGGGCATTCGTGTTGTAATGATGGGTACGAGTAGGCATTCGTGTTGCAACGACGTGTATAATTAGGCATGAGTGTTACAAGGACGGGTATGAGTGGGCATTCGTGTTGCAATGGCGGGTTTGAGTGGGCATTCATGTTGCAATGACGGGCATGAATGGGCATTCGTGTTGCAATGGCGGGTTTGAGTGGGCATTCGTGTTGCAATATAATGGAAGTCATACTGGCAGGTGATGTACCCGAAGTCATACTGGCATGAGTGCAGAAAACATCACCAGAACAAAGGGGGTTAAAGGGTGCAACTTTTTGAGGCGACTGCACACCGCGGCTGAAAGCTGATATTCAATACATCTAGAAGTTTCCTCCAATCTATCTAATTACAAAAAAAAAAAAAGAAAAAAGAAAATTAGGCTAGATTTTCTGCCTCGGTGAAACTTGTTGTGATAACGATTTAAAAAGTTAATTAAACTTGATCCTTTATTAACACCGTTACATCAATATTACGGCTTATAATCAAATGTAGAGCAGCAACAAGCTCTGATATAAGTACTTGCTCCAAAACTACCACTTATAATAAGCCAAAAGTGTACTTCCATCTACGAGCATAAACGGAAATTTTCTTCACTCATGTTGCACTATGCTTTTTCGCTGCAAATAATCACACTTATGCTGCTATGCATTGATTAGCCTACAATGATGCTATTACAAACATTCACACGATGATATCACCTTTCGCTATAACTTAAGACATATTATTATTATCATTATTATCATTTTTTATCATCGCAATCCTGGGTCCATTTATTGCCCTTACGATCCTATTGACTGGGATGCATACTGGTTGGTAGGCTGTACACCTCTCGCCATCCGGTATTAAGGATATTCGTTTCTTGCCTATCGTATGTTTCATCATCACGTTATTCTGTTTTACATTTATCATTCATT
The DNA here is from genome assembly GCA_017312705.2 of Penaeus japonicus. NCBI lineage: Eukaryota > Metazoa > Arthropoda > Malacostraca > Decapoda > Penaeidae > Penaeus > Penaeus japonicus. Next base: position 22,262 of record BOPN01010282.1, read on the forward strand.
TATCTGTTTCATAGTGTATTTTTTATGAGACGTGGTGATACCTTTATCATCACTGTTTCCTAAAGTTACTCTTCTCTCTCACTCTCTCTCTCTCTCTCATACTTTCTCTCTCTCTCTCACTTTCTCTCTCTCTCTCATACTTTCTCTCTCTCTCTCACTTTCTCTCTCTCTCTCTCTCTCTCTCTCTCTCTCTCTCACACACACACACACTCTCTCTCTCTCTCTCTCTCTCTCTCTCTCTCTCTCTCTCTCTCTCTCTCTCTCTCTCTCTCTCTCTCTCTCTCTCTCTCTCTCTCTCTCTCTCTCTCACACACACACACTTTCTCTCTCTCTCTCTCTCTCTCTCACCTTCTCTCTCTCTCACTCTCTCTCTCTCTCTCTCTCTCTCTCTCTCTCTCTCTCTCTCTCTCTCTCTCTCTCTCTCTCTCTCTCTCTCTCTCTCACACACACACACACACACACACACTTTCTCTCTCTCTCTCTCTCTCTCTCTCTCTCTCTCTCTCTCTCTCTCTCTCTCTCTCTCTCTCTCTCTCTCTCTCTCTCTCTCTCTCTCTCTCGCTTCAGTGACTTACAACGAAGCCTTTGACGTATGATTACACATTTCACTACCAATACAGTAAATCTGACAGCCTATTCCAGCCTGATAAGATACGTCACCATCTTCATCATCACCTTCACCACGTCACTCACCTGTAGATCTCTCAGCAGTGATGAGGTGGAGCAACATGGCCGCCATGACACACGTAACTAAAAGGAGATTAATTCCCATGGTGCGTTTGTCTCGGGTCAGCTCTCGCGACGGAGACCAGCGCGAGGTTCTGGTCCACTGCCCTTCGGATACCGGCCTCCCCGTCCCTCCCTCCCGCCCTTTCCGCTCCGCCTACATCAGGTATCCGTGTCCCACTAGATGTCGGCTTTCTTGAGCTCTCGAGCTGATGAATAAAATTAAGTGTCTGTCTTATGTCGGACGGAGATGCTCACTGTAAGTGTCTACCAAGGTGGGTTCGCGTGATACCAGAGGTTCACAAAAAAGGTATACTAATACTTATCAGTTCGGATACACGTTCTGACCACTTGCTTTTTACAGTCACAGTAGTCAGATTTTTCGTTCCGACAAAACCCACGCACATCGTTACTGTAATCGTGTTTCTTTTGAAAAATTGAGATTTCTCATTTTCGGAAACACTTACAGTACTGGATTAGCTTACAGATCCCAAACTTACACTCGAATAAACACAAACACGACGAGAGAAAGTCGTTTTTTTCCTCAGTGGATCCCGAATCCTTTATGTCGACGCGATTGCAACTGGTTGTCACAGCTGGGTCGCAATCCAGCGATGCAGCAGGAAGAAAGTCGACAGATTCAGCTGCGGCAAAGTCGACCAAATGAGCAGGAGCAGAGTCGAGCGAAAGGCCGGGAACAGAGTCGATCGAAGGAGCAGGGACAGACTCTAAAGAGGCGGCAGGTGGAGAACCAAGGGCTACGGAAGACAGTGCGTCATCCTCTGCCGCGTCCGTTCCCGATTTGATGGCCCGACCCGTGGCACTGGGGTTCGGCTCCCCTACGAACACAAACACCGGACTGGTGGCGGCGCGAGGACCTCCTTTATCGTCGGCGGCCGCTGACGTAGGCTCAGGCACGGGCGATTCGGCGGGAGCGTAGTCTGGGGGAGGCGAGGGCGGCGGGGTTGTCTGCTGGCCGGGGCTGAGGCTACTGGCCATGGCGTCTGCGCGGGGCGGAGAGCTCACTTCACAAAGGGCAATCGGCCGACGACCGCCATCGACGGCTGTTCAGGTCACGGAGAACACGATCACAAATGGCTCACGAAAAGCGCTGTGACAAGTCCGGCTCAGTCTCTAATCCAGTGCTCAATCAACAGTGGCCAATTAGAGCGGAGCGCCCCCAAATGAATGGGACAATTTTCTGTTAGTACCATCGGCTTTACCTCCGCCAGTACAGGTAAAACAGCTGACTCCTCTCCGCCCGCGCTACGCCCTGCATTGTCTCCGCCTCCTGGACGCCACCCACGCTATTTCTACTTGTTTTTATGGCCTCCCCCTTCCCCCCCGAATGACCCTATGGGTGAAATTACGCCCATTACTCCGACATACACGTGGGAGACTTATGCCCCTTTGAATGTCCGAATGACAAGGCAACCACGCCCGCCCACTAGGTGGTGGATAGTAACACACACCGATTCCGTGTAACGCCCTTTTGGTCACACACACACACATTTCTACTTAAATGATATATATATATAT
>BOPN01010284.1:22500-24516 GCA_017312705.2 Penaeus japonicus
CTGTTATTATCCCCTTCATCTTCATTATCATCATCATCATTTTTATTATCCTTGTTATTATCATATTTGGTATTATCATCAATGTTATTATTGTCATCATGATTTTCATTATTGTACGTATTATTATCATTATTACTATTATTATCATTATCATTATGATTATCTTATTATTATCATTATCATAGCTATTTTAATTATTATCATCATAACTAATATCTTAACTGTTATCATCCTTATTAACATAATCATTTGCAGTAGAACTACTATTGATATCATTATTGATATCAATATCACTCTTATTATCTTTATTACTTTTTATCATTATCATTATCCTTATTTCTAATTATATTATATTCATTGTTATTATCATCATTACCAATGATATTATTATCATTAATATCTTTATTATTATTATCATTACCATTACTATTATTGTTATCATAATTACCATCATTATCATTATTATTTTCATCATATCATCATTATAATTGCTGTTGCTATTTGTAAATCTTGCGCTAAAGTGAATATATACGATACATCATATTCCTATTATAGATACTAAATCCACTTTTGGACTTGTAGTAAGTAGCTTATTGGATGAAGCATTTAAGAAGAGCGGCAAGAATAAGACTTTTTATCTTTGAATAAAGTGAGAGTAAGAAAAAAAAAAAAAAAAAAAAAAAAAAAAAAAAAAAAAAAAAAAAAAAAGGAATATAATTACTACAGGGAGCCTCGATTTAATATTCCATTAACGATGATCTTATGTAATGTTAGAAGCTTCACCAATGAATAGATAGTGTCAAAAGGCAAGATAGTCATAGCCAGAAACAAGAGTATCACTGTGTCGACATAATCTATTCTGACTTATATATATATATTCCTCAATGAAAGCTTGAATAAGAGTCAGATTAGTCGTACTATTTATAAACAATTGCCTTCCAAAGACCGTGTAAGCCTTTGAGTGAAATCTTTTGAAAATAAAAATAGAATAATTCGACTTCATCATATATTCAAAAGACAACTTGAATGGCACTCGGTCGGCGAGACTACAATTTGATAAAGGTTAATTCTTTAACTCTTCAAAGTTATTTTTGCTGCGACACGAAAAAGCTTTAAAATATAAAACTTCAAGCCTATTTGAAATAAATCCACAAAGCAATTTGAAAAAAAAAATCCAGAAAATATTCCCAAGTTTGAAAGGGCAGTGTTAAATACATGCAGATAGTTTTTTTTTTTTTTTTTTTTTTTTTTTTTTTTTTTTTTTTTTTAACAATATGATAGTATAATATGAAAGGAGAGTAATTCTGATATTCAATTATTTAGCGTTGATTAATGAATGCATGGACATCTCTGCTTATGCTTAATATAGCTTTTATTAATTATTCTGATATTCCATCTGTTTATCATTCTAAATAAAAAAAATAGTTATCAATATTGGCGTGACTTTTTCTGACTTTTTACTGACTAACTTTTTTATTTCCTCGACCTTTACTTATTCACAGAAGAAATCAATAAAATGGAGAAAGGAATAAGGGAAGCCACTTTCACGTCACACAAACAAAACAACAAAATAAAAGCAACATCAACAACTTCAGAGGAAACAGCAACGACACGGAGCAACGCGCAGCATGAACAAGAACAAAAAACAAGAAACAAAAAATATAAGAACAAGAAAAAAGCAAGAAACAAAAAATTTAAGAACAAGAAAAAAGCAAGAAACAAAAAAATTAAGAAACAAAAAATAAGGACAAGAAAAAAAACAAGGACAAGGACGAGAAATACAAGAACAAGAACAACAAAATTAAGAACAACAGAAACAAAAACAAAATATGAACAGCAAAATAAGAACAAAAACAAAGCAACAATAACAATAGCAAAAACAAAACAACAATAACAAACAATACAACAACAAAAACAAAACAACAACAGCCAAATCAAAACAGCAACAATAACAAAGAAAAACAACTAAGACAAAACAACAACAACAATAACAACAACAACAACAACAAAACCAAC
>BOPN01010286.1:0-10000 GCA_017312705.2 Penaeus japonicus
ACACACACACACACACACACACACACACACACACACACACACACACACACACACACACACACACACACACACACACACACACACACACACACTAATACATACGTACAAGCACACGCGCAGAAAGAGAGAGAGAGAGAGAGAGAGAGAGAGAGAGAGAGAGAGAGAGAGAGAGAGAGAGAGAGAGAGCGAGAGACTGACAGGCATTCTCGAAGTCGTGAAGGCTACCATCATGAAACAGATCTTATCGCCGTTGTCGAAAGCGTTGTTACAAGACCATCAATTCCGAAACGCGCAAAGGGCTTATCTCCGAGCGTGATGTGCGAGTGTGTTGCTCAAAGACGCCGGCCGCATCGTGGACGTCTTCTGTTTGTTGATCTTCGTGTTGTATGGCGACCCGCTGAAGCCAGGTCGGCGACACGAGTTTCGGTTGGCTAAGAAAACAAGCATTTTGGAAGGGAGAGCCGCTGTCAAGGGTATTCGAGAACAGCGCTGGGGAATCCTCGGGCGAAAGGGTCCGCATAACACTCGCAGCGAAATCGTTAACCCGGTTCAGTTTACACATAACGAAGCTTAATTTGTTTTGGCGGTAAACACGTCCCCGCTGGCTCACCGGTGCGGTGCCCGGTTCGTCGGCTGTGACCTTCTGGGCGAGAATGCGTACAGCGTCGCTCCCCAGAAAACCCTAATTAATCAGAATACCACATCACACACACACACACACACACACACACACACACACAAAAGAGAAAAAAAGAAAAAGAAAAAGAGAGAGAGAGAGAGAGAGAGAGAGAGAGAGAGAGAGAGAGAGAGAGAGAGAGAGAGAGAGAGAGAGAGAGAGAGAGAGAGAGAAAAGCAGAAAGACATTACGAGGGCACAAAACATCGGTAATGTTTATGATCCGTGGTCCTGCAAGCCGTAGGCGCCCGCAATGCTTGTGATTTCATTTCTGACATCACTTTTGACGTCATGCTTGACGCACGCCACCAGGTCTCAGCGCAAGCAGTTGACGTAGCTGTGCCTCGTTAACGCGGCGTGTAGTTGTTGTTATCCCACCGGGTGGCACTGCCACGTGGCGAGGCGCTTAGGCTGTTGGCACTGAGGAAGGAACGCGGGTTTTGAAAGCAGCCGATTCGAAACATGCAATAAACTCTTCTTATTAATCAGAGTACTCCTCTCATATGTTAGTGTCTGCATGATTATTTTAAATGGTATGATAAACACACTAGCAATCATCTCTCTATATATTGTGTACTTCCACATGTCTAAAACGCTATGCGCACTAGATTATATACCCTTGCATTGAAACAATATTAACTGTAAATATATTCCTATTGCAGGCATGGGTTCCTTTATTAAATGTGTAACATCCTTAGGTCTCGAATTACGATTTTTATTTTGTTTTGTCTGCTGTTAAAACACGTAACTATGGTTACTGAATCTCAGAACAAAATTTGCATAGACGAATAATTACTAACCATTTACGGATACGAGCCACATATACACAGGTGCGATGTAATAAAAAGAAAAGCATTAAATTGCGGCAAAACGCCCCAGTGTACGCGTGTGGCAAGAGACACGGGCAAAAAAAAAGGAAAGAAAAACCTATCATGGCCAGCCTTTGATATTCCGTCTTCCCAAAAGGGGAAACGCCTTTTTCATCCAATGGCCCAAATTTGTCCGCATCACCGGCATAAAACCACCGCATGAATCGCAGTAATGTCCTAGAGACAAAGATCCCGACTAAATGCTTTGTTTTTCCAAGACGCGAGACCCCGCCATTACAGAAACCATTTCGGTTTGTCCAAGTGCAACTCCACTGCGTTATTGCAAGGCTGTGATGTGCATTTGCGATAAGCGGAGATTGTGTTTCGCTTCCCCCCTCCCCCCCCACCCCCAGCTCACATTCTCCTCGCCTGTGCAAGAGAGATTGCCAGGTGTTGCGACCAGGTGGAGCGACTGCTGTGCCTCGGGTCCTATTTTTCATGTTGTGCTCCAGCTTTAATCTGGGTCTTCCGAATGCTCGAAATGTTTGGCATTGCGGCAGGTGTGAAATGAGGAGTGTGACAATTTTCTTTGGGTGTTCTAACTGTTGATTTGCCAACTGTCATGTTGTTACTGATATGGTAATAAAGTTCGCGGTCATTGCAATGGTCGTAATCTTCATGATTTACAGCAACACCAATACAGCAAAAATAAAAACGGCCATAATCATATCAGTAGCAATAATAAGGATGATGTGTTAGTAAAGACGATAATTTTATCTTTCTAGATCATCATAATGCTAAAAATGAATATTCATTACTATAGCAACCGTTAATAGCATTATAATTAGTATCACTGCACAATGCTTATTATAAATATATCGCCAAGACAACAATAATTTCGATCCCAATTCACCAACACTTTCGCAGCAACCACCACCGGCTCGCATTGTGACCATGGAGCTACAGCAGAAGAAGCACCACAGGCGTCGTGCACATTTGGCATACCATCTGCCCATTAAACAGCGCTCACGTGCAAGCGCTTATGCCTGCAACAGAAGGCCTGCTGTCAACGGCGAAGCTCGGTAGAACCTCCATTATAATATTTTACTTCAATGACGGCGAATTTCTGCCTAAATCGAACCGCTATTTACGTTTCCTGAGATGGATTGTTGTTATTTTTCCTCTTGAGATGATGCTATCCCGTCATAAGAAAAAAAAAAACAAGATGTACAAATCACTGAAGTGAATGTACATTAAACTGCAGAAAACGATTTTGTAATGTTGGCCTGTGTGTGTGCTATACCGCCCTTAGGTATCCGCCTGTCTGGAAACTGACCAGCAAGACATTTGTTTTGTGATTTACTCTTCCCTATTCCCTGTTATTTCTTATGCAAAGCCAGACGATGATATACCGCTATAGATAGGAGTAAGATTATTCGGAGAGACCTTTGCCTGCCTGACGTGCGACGTGCGACGTGCGACGTGCAGCCCCATGTCAAAGTGAAGCAATGCAGAGAGAGTAGGATTCAATTTGCGAGATTACAAGTTTCCCCGAGACAACACTGATTCGTCTGGGCGGGAATCAGGAGCTTAGTCATTGGTCGGTGGGAAGTATGTAGGATCAAGATGATTGGCTTGACGTCATCAAATGTCACCATGCCCCGCCCATCGCCGCGTGGCACTTGACTATTAGCGAGTTTGTCTCCTTTTGGTAACCAATTGGAACCCGTTTTGCATGTGTTGGGAGACTGGAAATGATTTACTGCTGTGTTCATTTTTTTTTTCTCTCCTAAACAACAGAGCGTGCAGTAATGTGCTATTTTCCTAAATAATTTCTGCGACAGGTATCATCAACAAAACGAGAAAATAAAGTTCAAGGAAAATCAAATCAAATGAAGGTTTGGATTTAGAGGTAGGCGATGCAGTCGACCTTGTTCTACCTTTCTGTCCTTTGGCACCACAAAACTTATGCTGGGACCTAGTTCAAGTTCTTGAAGAAGGTGTTTGTAGTGCCGTGTTGACAGCTGTATAATGGTTCATTTCCTTTTGGCCCAGGAAAAAAAATCAGTTATTGCAACAACTCTTATGGATTCTTAGATGGACATAAAGACAAATAAACAAACACCAAGGACAGATCTAGATATAGAGAAATGACAATAGAGAGGAATAGAGAGAGACGAGGCGAAAGTGAAATAGATAGAGAGAGAGGAGGGAAAATGCGAACAGGAAGAGACAGAGAAGAAAAGAACCTGCATAGAGGAAGTGATACGAATTCTCGAAGAAGAAAAAATGACAGTAATAATTCGTGAAGGCAAGATGAAAAATAAGATAAGATAAATAGCATTAGAATAAATTAAAGACAAATAATGCTAACCCGGCTTATACACTCTCTCCCATCGCTAGTTGTATTACAAGGAAGAGATAATCGAAATTAGACCCTAATGCATGACATTGTATTCTTGATATAGACGCCATTAAAGCCAATTTTCTTTCCAATACACGGTCACTATTTTGCACAAATATTTCTGTCCCATGACTGTGGTTAAGTGCTATTACACGGTCGGGTTGTATTTCCATAAGAGACTTTATCGTGTGCTTATTTTGTCTGAAACTGGAATCCTTGATATCAAAGTGTAAAAGGTGATATTAGTATTCGACTATAATTGTGGATGTAACGGATGCACTCTTTTGATTTATATATATATATATATATATATATATATATATATATATATATATATATATATATTTATTTATTTATTTATATATGCACACACACACACACCAATACACACACACACACAAACAAACACACACACACTCACACATATTTATATCTAGATACATAAGATCCAATGATATATATCAGTGTTTACATAAAACGAACTAATAACGATAACTATGCTAGTAATCACGGTATAGATATAATGATAATATTGAACATTATGTGAAAAGAAAAATAAATAAATACTGGTAATGATACAGGCAATTAGAATGCTCATTAGTGTTTATGATCTTATTACTGCCATTAGGCCAACCGAAGAATAATTTGAAAAGTGAAAAAAGTGATAATGATGAAAATAAATTTATCATTTTCGTTATTTTCATGATCATTATCATTACAATAATCACCATTATTATCATCAATATGATTATTATCATTATCTTCATCATTATTATCATTGTGATTGTTATCATAATTGTTATTACTATTATTATGATTATTATTGTTGTTAATAACATCATCATCAGGTTTGTCAATGATAATAATGAAAAAGAAAATCCCTACAGTCGACTGGGTACATAACAAATATGCTCTGTTAATGTAAGCTAAATAAGAAAATAAACAGTACTTTCATAGGACACGTTTTACTGTATCCCGTTATCCGTTAGACTATATCCCTTGATAACCAAATAATAATTACTGTTACAGCTTTAAAAAGCTTAAATCAGCTAGAAGATGAGTGAAATGGCTATGTCTGCTCTGCTCAAGATTTGCAATTTAATATCTAGTCAACTATTTAAGATTATCTGCTCCAGATAGTGTGAAAATAAAGTCATTATTATTCCTTTTCAATATCATTCCTGTGTTGATTATACCCACGTTTGCTATCTGTTATATATTATATATTATCAGCTAAAGGTGAACTTTAACTGGATGACTGTATCCTGCACCTACATCTCTGGGAGAAATTATTAAGGTTAGTTTGTCTTGTTTTAAGGCAATTACCTTGTAATATAGTGCCAAACTTTAGTCATGCAACTTTATTTGTTAATTGATTTATCTATTTATCGATATATTTTTTTTCATATTTGTTCCTCTTAATATATATGTTATAACCATTTATATCCATTTACTTATAGATCTTACACGAAAATGATATACTCACCATAAGACATTTATTTGCCGAAAGAGACAGACACAAAGATAGTTGATTTATATCGACTCTACATCTCTTCTATAAGGAACTCTTTCCATTGCAGCAAACATAGAGAGGATAATAAGTCGTGAGAAATATAGACGAGAAAATGAAGAAAAAAAGGAGTAGAAAAACGATCCCGTAGGATACCGTCCGTGCGTTTCAGAGAGAAGAGAAAGAAAAGACGAAGAAGAAAGAGAGAAACAACAAAATACAAACAAAGGATGACATAGGATGTCATCCCCCTGTTTTAGAATCCAATTCCTGAAGCTCTCCCGTCAATATCATCGGTCAGACACAGACACAGTTCACAGATAGAGAGGATCTTGCAGCCACTGCCGTCCTTGGAACACAGCATTGATCGCTTTTGGTGACTGATCAGATATTACGACGTATGTAACGCGGTCAAAGGAAACGACAAGGGAAATGAAGATATGTGGGAGAAAAGAAAGGGCAAGAGGAATGGGGTGGGGGCTGTTAAATAGGATGGTAGGTAGGGGGAATAGGCAGGCTGGAAGGTATATCATGAATAAAGAAGGAATTTATAGGCAAGGGAACGTTGGGAATTGGAGAAGGTGATATATAAATGATGAGGGATTTGGGGAATAACGGGGGTAGGTCAATAACAAAGAAAGAATTGGAAGGAAGTGGAAACTTGGAGATAAGGGGGTATTGGCAGGCGAGAAGATAGAGTGGGACGAAGGGAAGAATTGGTAGATAATGAGGAATACCGGGATAAGGAAGGAAGTGATAAGTCACGAGAAAGGCTAGGGATAGGGGAGGAAGTGAGAGAGAGAGAGAAAATAAATCGGGTTTAAAAGAGGAATTGACAGGAAAAAAATAGGTTTAAAATAAAATAGGAAGGGAAAGAAAAGAGGCAGTGAGGTAGGCTCGGCTAATGGGAGCCCTTGATAAGCAAGAATGTGGGATAGAAAAGATGAAGGAATCGATAGGCTCGGAGGAAATCAGTAGCTAGGGAGGAATTCTTAATTAAGTCAGCGGAGATAGAGAGGCACGACAGGAGAAAATAAGAGATTAGTGGATGAAGGTTGAAAGATATTGGGAAAGACGTTGACAACAGATCAGATGGGAGTATACAAACAGGCGAGGAAGAATTGATAGACAAATAAAAAGAAAATGTTTTGTGGTGAAGATGGAGAATCTATCTGATAGATGGAGGGAGAGAGATAAGAAAGGTATATATCAATAGAGAAGATGAAGATGCGTGATTTATATAGGGATGAAGGTGATTTTTTCTTTGCAAAAAAATGCAGAGAAGAGGTAGGATTATGGGTCTTCTGAGGGAATGGAAAATGGGAATATTGCGAGACGGGAGGGGAGCAAAGGAAAAGGGATAAATTTGCTTATAAGATAATGGTGGTGATAATAACCATAACAGCAAACCTGATAATAATAAAGGGATTGAAAAATACCATTATTATTTTTGTTAGAATAATGATAGTGGTATTATTAATAATAACAAAATTAGAGATGATAATGTTGATTATATATTATAACAATAATGGTTAAAAGTGAAAAAAAATATTGGGACAATAACAATAATGCAATAGTAATATTGATAATATCAATAATAATAAGAAGAACTGTGATAAGTACATAATAATTACAATGATGATAGTCATAATAATGATAATGATAGCTATAATGATGGTGATGACAATAGTGATGGTTATCATTAACATCATGATCATGATCATAATTCTTATTAGTACCATTACTATTATCTTCAATATTATCATTTCTATCAATATCAGTATTATCACTAAGATCATTAATGTTTTATCATTATCTTAAAAAGTATTGTTTTTAATATTAGTATCATTATTGTCATTCTTATAATCACAATTTGAATCATTATAAAACAATAATAATAATACAATTATAATAATGATAGAGATAAAAAACTGGAAAAACAACAACTCTAATAACAACTACAACAGAAGAAGAAGAGGGCAACGTACAAACAAAGAGACACAAGCAACAAATGACAGTTTTGAGGAAACGTAAACAAACCACGAGTGCACCGAAGCCCAGGCCCAGTGGTTGCACTAAGAAACTCCAGCCTAATGCCATCTGGGTATTGCAACCAGTTCCCTTTCACATTGTGAGAGCTTTTACCCAAATCATCTGTGGATATTCATGGTCAATCCTAACCTTGCAGATCGAACCATTTCCATCCCAGTTGCAACGTTGGCGCGGAATTGAGATGCGTTCCAATTTGACGTAAGAGTGGACTTCATTGCAGGAGCCTGGCTTGCTCAGCTAGCCGATGTGTTGGGAGGGTTTCGGTATGCAAAATGTGCATAGGTGTGGGTTAGGACCTTCGAGGACTGAAGATTTCGAAAGTTTGTTGCTGCTGTGTATGTCAATATACAGATACATAAACACACACAATCACACACACACACACACACACACACATACACACACATATATACACACACACACACACACACACACACATATATATATATATGTGTGTGTGTGTGTGTGTGTGTGTGTGTGTGTGTGTGTGTGTGTGTGTAAATATATATGAAAAAAAAATATATATATACAGTATACATATAAATATATATATATATTATATATTATATATATATATATATATATATATATATATATATATATATATATATATATACATATACACAAATTCAAAATACTTTATTCCATTAATTACGGATAAAAAGGTATAAATGAGACTGAATATTTTCACAATACAAGAGATGTAATTTACGCGTTTCGGGTTACCCCGCCTTCAAAACGACATACTACATCAAGCTTACATGAACGTATATATATTGGTCAAGAGCTGACGACCCAGCTGATTGCCAGCATGATACACGATGTCCTGACCTTGGATAATTTGAAGCGACCCGACGCTGTGTTCATGATTTCCTCCGTCGCGATGTATGCAGCTTCCATCATTTTTCTCTTTAATTGGTTTAATCCTTCATGGATCACTTTGGCACGTTTCCAGTCCGGTAGATGTCCCGCTTCATCTACGTGTACCACTATGGCGTTGGATGTTCTGTGGTGTCGGACGTCGGCTCGATGTTCACTGATCCTGGTGCTGATTCCACGTCCTGTTTCACCATGATATGTTTCTCGTATCCACTGCATGGTATGCAGTACAAGGCGCTGTCAGGATTCTTTGTAGACGGCTTTCTGTCACGTACTAGGTCACCTATTTTTGTACCAGAAGTGCAAAATCCTATAACGACTCCTGATTTGGTTTTATTGCTGTGTGCGGAGTAATAGTGTTTGAAATCATCTTTATTCGTTGGCTTTCTGTACACTGAAAAAAACGTAGGTCGTTATCGCCCCGTTGTCGCTTAAGAGAGGTTTAACCAGACACTTGGCCAAACGATGGGGGGCGCTGCCAATGCCAGAGGTAATACACCATGGAAATTATCAGGAATTCCGACGACTCCAAAATTCTAGGTGCAAAAATAAAAAGCTGGCTATTTTTGACATCAAATCCCTCTTCCCCGCTGACGAAGCACCATCAATATCGCCAACACTTCTGGTTCAAAAATAGGTGACCTAGTACGTGACAGAAAGCTGAGTGGATACGTGCCAAAGTGATCCATGAAGGATTATCCCAATTAAAGAGAAAAATGATGGAAGCTACATACATCGCGACGGAGGAGAACATAAACACAGCGTCGGGTCACTTCAAATTATCCTAGGTCGCGGCAACGTCTATCATGCGGACAACGAGCGAGAGGTCACATGAATCAGCTGGATCGTCAGCTCTTGACTAATACATATATGTTCATGTAAGCTTGATGTAATATATCATTCTGAAGACGGTTTAACCCGAAACGCGTAAATTACATCTCTTGTGTTGTGGAAATATTCAGTTTCATTTATACCCTTTTATCCATTTGTCACAATGAACTCAGTTCATCCATTAATTACAATGATTATTATTTACAATGTACATTGCATAATAACATAGTATTAACATAATCAATAAAAATTACATGTGTGGCTAATATAGACAACATATTAACATTACAAGGGACTGAAATACCGTGTTTGGCTTGATGTTCAAGCGCCTGATGTCATTGATAATTCAGATAATTCTTTCAACTTTATTTTATTTATTTTTAGGTTAGAAATGCTCCTAAGATGTGGCAGATGGTTCCAGATCATTAGTCCTCGGATCTGCATATTTCTTGTCCCTGATTTCGTATTTGATCTTTTGACATACAGAGATGTTTTTTGTTTAGTTTTGACTCCTGTTAAACTGACTATTGTTTTGTAGGTAAAAGCCAATGTGGATAATTTCCGTGTATAATTTTGTGTATTAGTATACATGTGTCATAATTGTATTTTTGTTGGATTTTTAACCATCCATGTTTAGGTGTGGTCTTCTGTGGTCGAATTTGTATACAGTTCCTATTGCTACTCGCGGCAAAATTTTGTAGTTTTTGCGTTTATTGTATTTGTGTTTTGTCTGTTGAACCCCTGATGTTTAGGCAGTAGTTAATGATACTGGCTAGTGTCTGTACGACAGTGATTCTTGTTTCTGTAGGGATTTTGTCTTTTATGTGATTTAGGTATATC
>BOPN01010286.1:22500-24511 GCA_017312705.2 Penaeus japonicus
ATATATATATATATATATATATTTATATGTATATATATATATATATATATATATATATATATATATATATATATATATATATGTATATGTATATATATATATATATATATATATATATATATATATATATATATATATATATATATATGTATATATATATATATATATATATATATATATATATATATATATATGTATGTATATGTATTTATATATTATAAAACTAATGTGTTGTTATGTATATTCCAAACAACATTCGTTTTACGAGAGTTGCTTCCTCTTCCAACGATAACAGTAGGTAGGACTGAGAGACGAAAGAAGCAGTTGTGAAACATTTAGTTCACTGTACACTTTCCACGTAATCTAATCATACACGCTCCAGTGATCCTTGTCGACATCTGGAAGCTCTTAATTGTAAACAAGCAGTAAGGATGTTCATTATGTGTGCGGTGGATAGCAGCTGAAATGGTTGCTTGATTTTGTATCGTGGTATGTAACTGTACCCAGTTTGGTTAGAATAACTAAGAAAACAGACCTTTTTTTATTGGTGAATAAAATAAACAGATTAGATATTGTGGGTATATATGTTCATTTTGTATGTATTTAGATTGTGGTGACATAATGTGGTATTATTTTCTGATCACGTTTTATCTGTTCTTAAAAAACGCTAGGTCTAATATATCATAGAAAAGAAGAAAGAAAACTGCAGAATACAATGCGAAATTTTTAAAGTAGTTTTGGTAATACCAGTTCTAACGTGGTTATTTCTTATGCAAATATTTTCATATATATCTACAAATGTGAAAACCAATTTATGATGACTTATTTTATAAATATTGTTTAGAATAAAGTGCATAATACTTTATGTATTTATCTTAATCATCGTTTCACGTTTTTCTTAATGCGAATTCTTATATACATATGTATGTATATCATGTATATATGAATATATGTATATCTATGTTTACATACACACAAACACACAGAAACACATACACACACACACACACACACATACAAACACAAACACAAACACACACACACACACACACACACACACACACACACACAAATACACACACACATATAAATATATATATATATATGTATGTATATGTATTTATATATTATGTAACCAATGTGTTGTTATGTATATTCCAAACAACATTCGTTTTACGAGAGTTGCTTCCTCTTCCAACGATAACAGTAGGTAGGACTGAGAGACGAAAGCCAGGGCGCAGTTGTGAAACATTTGGTTCACTGTACACTTTCCACGTAATCTAATCATACACGCTCCAGTGATCCTTGTCGACATCTGGAAGCTCTTAATTGTAAACAAGCAGTAAGGATGTTCATTATGTGTGCGGTGGATAGCAGCTGAAATGGTTGCTTGATTTTGTATCGTGGTATGTAACTGTACCCAGTTTGGTTAGAATAACTAAGAAAACAGACCTTTTTTTATTGGTGAATAAGATAAACAGATTAGATATTGTTGGTATATATGTTCATTTTGTATGTATTTGCTTTATGGTGACATAATGTGGAATTATTTTCTGATCACGTTTTATCTGTTCTTAAAAAACGCTAGGTCTAATATATCATAGAAAAGAAGAAAGAAAACTGCAGAATACAATGCGAAATTTTTTAAGTAGTTTTGGTAATACCAGTTCTAACGTGGTTATTTCTTATGCAAATATTTTCATATATATCTACAAATGTGAAAACCAATTTATGATGACTTATTTTGTAAATATTGTTTAGAATAAAGTGCATAATACTTTATGTATTTATCTTAATCATCGTTTCACGTTTTTCTTCATGCGAATTCTTATATACATATGTATGTATATCATGTATATACGAATATATATATATATATGTTTACATACACACAGACACACAGACACACATACACACACACACACACACACGCAAACACAAACACAAACACAAACACACACACACACACACACACACACAAATACACACACACAAATACACACACACACAT
>BOPN01010287.1:0-2500 GCA_017312705.2 Penaeus japonicus
TATATATATATATACATAAACACGCATACACTTAAATGTATTCTTGTACCTGCTCGTACATATATAGCATTCTGTATATTTTTTTTACTTACCCATTTATATTGCTATTTCATTTACTGTGTGTCTTGGTCAAGGCCGATGCTGAAGGTGACCCCCGTAAAAGATCGGAATATTCTAGCAAACGTGTGTGCGCTCTCCCTGCGGGCTTTAGAAAGTTCCGTGCCTTTGCTCATGCTTGCGTTGATATGCGCGCTAAACTGAGACTGCTTTTGACAATGATTGTTATAAAGATCTTACATTTCTCTGTCTTCTCTGTTTATGCTGGTACTTTTAATACTTCAATAATTGTTATGCTCTCGCCTATCACTTTCATCCTTTTACCACAGCCATTGCAGATGCCACTAATGTGCAAATACACACGCATGTATTTGTATGCATATATATAATATATATATATATATATATATATATATATATATATATATATATATATATATATATATGTATGTATATATGTATATATATATATATATGTATATATGTATATATATATATATATATATATATATATATATATATATATATATATATATATATATGTGTGTGTGTGTGTGTGTGTGTGTGTGTGTGTGTGTGTGCGTGTGTGTGTGTGTGTGTGTTTGTATATATATATATATATATATATATATATATATATATATATATATATATATGTATATATACATATATATACATATATATATGTATATCTATCTATCTATCTATCTATATATATATATATATATATGCATATATGTATATGTGTATATATATACAGTATATAAACATGCTTATGCATGATATAAATGCACAAACACACACACACAAACACACACACACACACACACACACACACACACACACACACACACACACACACACACACACACACACACACACTGCATAACTATATAAGCTCGCGTGTGCGATCTGATATTTGTCCATCCGTCTTTCTAGCAATCAATCAATCAATTTAACTATACCTACACAAATGTACACAAAGACTGCCACTGGCTTCTCGGTTCCTTGTACGCGCGCTCCCTGATTGGATAATCATGATCACACAGATGATAATCATAGTAATAGTAATACTAGATGGCGATTAGGATGATAATGATATAATGATGATGCTAATCACGACTATAGCAATGGTGACAATAAGAATACCAAGAGTAACAATAATGACGTGGTTATCCTCAGGATGATGATAATAATGATCACGATAACAACCAGTGATGTTAACATGATGGTAAAATGATGATGAAAATAGCGCTTTTGGATCGTTATCATCACTCATATGATAAAAAGTGGCTTTTTCAGTACCGCTAACATCCCCTTTAGATACTCCATTAAATACAGTCAGATGGCGATTAAGGTAAGCGGCACATTTCAGTATAATGTAAATTATATATTGGGAAAAATTAAAGAATCGAATATTCGTTTTATTCGTTGTTTTGCTAGTGGCGTGTAATGTCTTTGGAAATAATAAAAAAAAAATAATTAAAAAATATGTAACTATTCAATACTCTGTTCATCTACATGCCTAGGCTATCTCCACTATGTAAAAATGAATAAACCTGTTATGGAAAATACATTTTTTTACACCCCTCCCCCATCTTTAAAAACCCATGGAACTAATTTACGTACTTCCCCTCCATCCTTATCCCTCTATCCCAGAAAAAAAAGACACCTCACGTTTCGTATTCCTACAATCACCGATTAAAATAACAGTTAGATCGAGATTCATGTCAGTTTAAACTTTCATGAATCTCGATCTAACTGTTATTTTAATTTAATGACTTCCAGGACGATATTGACATTCAACTTACTTAGGGATTTTTTTTTGGACCCACTTTATGGAATTGGTTTCTCTTACGAAGAATAAGAGGAAAATGGTGATAGATATCAATAACCAAAATGATTGTAATAATGATGGTTTTGGTGATGATGGTGATGATGATGATGATGATGACAATAGTAATAACAATGATAATCATAATAATAATGATCACTTATAATGATAGAAATAAGATTAATAACAACATCAATAACAATGATAAAAACGATGATGATGATAATGATAATAATAACAATAATAAAGATGATAATAATGATAATAATAATGACAATTATAATAATAGGAAAGCTAGCAGTAATAATCATCATATTATTAACAATGACACTAAGAAGGATATGAAACAGGCAGAAAAGGAAAGAGAAGAAAAAAAAATAGTCATTCAAATTGGCATAGTAGTGAAATAATAATGTTTTTTTCTCACCCTGTACGATGTTCTTTTTTGATAAGATTACATTGAAAGAAACGTGATAAAAATCCAAAATGTTATTATCATGACGATCATTGTTGTCGTTACTACAAGTCAGTACCATCTTAGATGATATTTGTGTGTGTGTGTGTGTGTGTGTGTGTGTGTGTGTGTGTGTGTGTGTGTGTGTGTGTGTG
>BOPN01010290.1:0-2500 GCA_017312705.2 Penaeus japonicus
TATACATACACAAACACAAACACTTGCATATCAAATTGTTAATCGATGCTGTCGATCTCTATGAATCTTTTATTCCAAATTTGTTGCCATTGTATTGTATTTCAGCGGATGAGGATATTGCATTTCTGATAATGTATATTGTTCATTGTGTAATATAGCGTCGGTGTATCATATATCTGCACAATTATATTCACTTCCAGGAATATTCTGTGCAGTTGTATATGTGAATCGAACAGATTACGTGCAAATATATATATATCTGTAATAGCATTGGCTTTAAAATTTTCCTCATTTTCCTCAAATGCTAGAGGGTCTTGAGACATCTATTATATATACATATATTTTTTTTTAATTAATTAATTAATTAATTTTTTTTTTTTTTTTTATAAATCCTTACCTTATCTTGCGTTTTTTAAAGAAATTATATCATCATCTTTTTTTCTTTCTTATTAAATTTCGAAGAACTCAATTCTTTTCGTATGGATTTGCAGAACTCCGTCTTTTATGTACGGTGTTTGTTTTGGGGCTGGCCGTGTCCGATTTCCTTCGGGAGGTCTTAGGTTTAATCCTTTCCGTTGCTAATTGACCATTCGATCTTGCTTTGGATTTTTTTTTTGTTTATTTTCTTTCTCTTTTTATCTTTTGCTCCTTCCGTTCTTGCTTTCCTCTTTCTCTCCTCTTCTACTAGCCCCTTTCTATCTCTTTCTCTTTTCTCTTTCCTCTCCTGATCCCCTCTATCCTTTTCTCTCCCTTCTCCTCCCTTTCTCCCTCCCTCCCGCTCTCCCTCTTTCCCTCCGTCTCCCTC
This sequence comes from Penaeus japonicus, assembly GCA_017312705.2. Lineage (NCBI taxonomy): Eukaryota > Metazoa > Arthropoda > Malacostraca > Decapoda > Penaeidae > Penaeus > Penaeus japonicus. The sequence goes on from BOPN01010290.1 coordinate 806, forward strand.
TTCTTCTCCCTCACTTTCTCCTATCTCTTACCTTTTCGCCTTTTCTCTGTCTCCTCTTGTCTCATCTTTATTATCTCCCTCATTCTGCCCTCCCTCCCTTCTTTCCTTCTCTTTGTTACTCTCTTGTCCCTCCTCTTCCTTTCCTTCTCCCTCCTTCCTTTCTCTCCCTCCCTCTCCCTGCATTCCTCTTCCCTTTTCACTCCTACTCTCTCTTCCCTTCCTGTCCCTGATCTTTACCTCTCTCTTCCCTTCCTCTCCCTCTCTCACCCTTACCCTCCCCTTCACTCTCCCCCTAACCCTCACTCTTACCTCAACTTCACCCTCACCTTCACCCTCATCCTCACCCTCACTTTCACCATAATCCTGCTTTTCGTTCTCACCCTAACCCTCATTCTCACCCTCACCCTCACCCGCACGTTTCCTCTAACCCTCACTCTCATTTTCGCCCTCACTCTTCCCCTCTCCCTCACTCTTACCCTTACCCTCACTCTTCCCCTTCCCCTCACCCTCACCCTTCCCCTCACCCTCACCAATCAATCAGCACTTCCGACCTATTTAATTCACCCTTTACTCCTCCGACCTGCCTAGTCACCCCCCTCACCCTAAGCGTATCTCCCTGAACCTTAGAGTCCAAAATCCCCTTAAATGCTGCGCTAGACACGACCCAGTAGCAATGTTATAGTCTGGGTTTTAGGATTGAGTATGAGACTATTTCGTTTCTTTGCTTATTTACCCCTTTATCCTACTTTTAAAGTTTTGTTTTTCGTTTTTCTCTTTTTCTTTTTTTTTTCTCTTTTTCTCCTTCCGTTGTTGTGTTTTACCATTCTCTTATATTTTACTTGTCTTTGGATGTCTCTTTTTATCTGTCTGTCTCTCTTATCTGTCTCACTCTTTTTATCTCTCTCTCTCTCCTCCTCTCTCTCTCTCTCTCTCTCTCTCCCCCTCTCTCTCTTTCTCTCTCCCTCTCCCTCTCCCCCTACCTCCCTTCTCTCTCTTATCATCTCTCCCTCTCTCTTTCTCCCTTCTCTTTCCTCACCCTTCCCCTATCTTTATTTCTCATCCTCCCTCCCTCTCCCTTTTTCCGCAGCCTAAGAACAGTGCATTAGAGGGTCGCATGATACCGTTGCATTGTGCAATTGAAGGCAATGTGTTTGGCAGATGGCTTTGATTATTTTTGTTGTCGTTGTTGTTTTCATTACCCTTTTCATTGATGGTGTTGTTATTGTTGTTATTGAATCTTTCATAAATTCCACTGTATTTCATATGACTTGATTTTTCCAGATTGTATCGGCCAAAGATGAAAAAGTGTACAGCAATAACAACGACAAAACAATGACAACAACGACGGTATAATGAGTACAACAGCGAAACAATGACAACAAATACAAAACACATACAGCAACGACAAACAATGATAACAACGACAAAACAGTAACAACAACAACAAAACAATGACAACGACAAAATAATGACAACGAAACAATGACAACAAACACAAAACAGTCACAACAACGACATACAATGACAACAACGACAAAACAGTAACAACAGCGACAAAACAGTAACAACAAAGACAAAACAATGACAACAAACACAATACAATTGCAGCAACGACAAACAATGACAACAACGACAAAACAGTAACAACAACAACGAAACAAGGACGAAACAATGACAAGCCAGCAGGACTATGAG
>BOPN01010290.1:17500-20000 GCA_017312705.2 Penaeus japonicus
CCTTCACCCTGCCCCCTTGTCGTCCAACCCCCCTCCCCCGCTATTCCTCCCTTCACCCTACCCCTTGTCGTCCAACCCCCCCTCCCCCCGCTCTTCCTCCCTTCACTCCCTGCCCCTTGTCGTCCAATCTCCACTCCCCCTCCCCCTCTCTCTCTCCCTTCACCCTACCCCCTTGTCGTCCAACCCCCACTCCCCCTCCCCCGCTCTTCCCCCTTCACCCTACCCCTTGTCGTCCAACCCCCCCTCCCCCCTCCCCCGTTTTTCCCCCTTCACCCTACCCCTTGTCGTCCAACCCCCCTGCCCCTCCCTCTTCCCCCTTCACCCTACCCCTTGTCGTCCAACCCCCACTCCCCCTCCCCCTCGCTCTTCCCCCCTTCACCTTACCCCTTGTCGTCCAACCCCCACTCCCCCCTCCCCCTGCTCTTCCCCCCTTCACCTTACCCCTTGTCGTCCAATACCTACTCCCCCCTCCCTCTTCCCCCCCTTCACCCTACCCCTTGTCGTCCAACCCCCACTCCCCCCTCCCTCTTCTTCCCCCCTTCACCCTACCCCTTGTCGTCCAACCCCCCCTCCCCCTCCCTTCCCCCTTCACCCACTCCTTGTCGTCCAACCCCCCACTCCCCCTCCCCTCCCCCTCTTCCCCCTTCACCCTACCCCTTGTCGTCCAACCCCCACTCCCCCTCCCCCGCTCTCTCCTTCATCGTACCTCCCTTGTCGTCCAACCCCCACTCCCCCATCCCCCCTCCCCCCGCTCTTCCCCCTTCACTGTACCCTCGTCGTCCAACCTCCACTCCCCCCTCCCCCCGCTCTTCCCCTTCACCTCACCCCTTGTCATCCAACCCCCACTCCCCCTCCCGATCTTCCCCCTTCACCCTACCCCTTGTCGTCTAACCCCCACTCCCCCCTTCCCCCCTTCACAGTACCCCTCGTCGTCCAACCCCCACTCCCCCCTCCCCCTGTTCTTCCCCCATTCACCCTGCCCCTTGTCGTCCAACCCCACTCCCCCTCCCTCTTCCCCTTCACCCTACCCCCTGTCGTTCAACCCCCACTCCCCCTCCCCCGCTCTTCCCCTTCACCCTACCCTTGTCGTCCAACCCCCACTTCCCCCTTCACCCTGCCCTTGTCGTCCAACCCCCCTCCCCCTCCCCCTGCTCTTCCCCCCCTTCACCCTGCCCTTTGTCGTCCAACCCCCACTCCTCCCTTCTTCCCCCTTCACCCTACCCCTGTTTGCCCAACCACTCCCTCCCTCTTTCCCCCTTCACCCTACCCCTTGTCGTCCAACCCCCACTCCCCCCTCCCCGCTCTTCCTCCCTTCACCCTACCCCTTGTCGTCCAACCCCCCCTCCCCCCTCCCCTGCTCTTCCCCTCTCAGCAATTCTTCTGCCCCCTTTGTCGTCCAACCCCCCTCCCCGCTCTTACCCCTTCACCCTACCCTGTCGTTCAACCCCACTCCCCCTCCCCCGCTCTTCCCCTTCACCCTACCCTTGTCGTCCAACCCCCACTCTCCCCTCCCCCCGCTCTTCCCCCTTCACCCCGCTCCCTTGTCGTCCACCACTCTCCCCTCCCCCCTCTTTCCCCCTTCACCCTACCCCCTTGTCGTCCAACCTCCACTCCCTCCCCGCACTTCCCCCTTCACCCTGCCCCTTGTCGTCCAACCTCCACTCCCCCTCCCCCTCTCCTTCCCCTCACCGCCCCCTGTCGTTCAAACCCCACTCCCCCTCCCCTGCTCTTCCCCTTCACCCTACCCCCTGTCGTCCAACTCCCACTCCCCCCCCTTCCCCGGGCACTTCCTCTTCACCCTACCCCCTGTCGTCCAATCCCCACTCCCCTCCTGCTCTTCCCCCCATCACCCTACCCCTTGTCGTCCAACCCGCACTCCCCCATCCCCCCGATCTTCCCCCCTTCACCCTACCCCTCGTCGTCCAACCCCACTCCCCCCACTCCACCCCTCCCCCCGCTCTTGAATAACATATCGATGTCACAATTGTGGACTTGTTTTTCCCGGGGTCGGTATTGACTCGCAGTCTTAAGGACACTTTTGATGGAGAGAGAGAGAGAGGGAGGGGGTTGGGGGACGAGAGGGGGGTCTGAGGATGAGGAGGAGGGAGGGAGAGGATGAGGAGGAGAAGGGGGAGGGGGGGCGGCTGGGGTTAGGGCGGAGGGAGAGGATGAGGATGAGGAGGAGGAGAAGGGGGAGGGGGGGGGCGGCTGGGGTTAGGGCGGAGGGAGAGGAGGGAGAGGATGAAGAGGAGGAGGAGGTGGGGGGGGGGGCGGCTGGGGTCAGGGCGGAGGGAGAGGATGAGGATGAGGAGGAGAAGGGGGAGGGGGGGGGGGGCGGCTGGGGTTAAGGCGGAGGGAGAGGATGAGGATGAGGAGGAGAAGGGGGAGGGGGGGGGGCGGCTGTGGTCAGGGCGGAGGGAGAGGATGAGGATGAGGATGAGAAGGGGGGGGGAGGAGGGAGGAGGGAGAAGGGAGGAGGGAGGAGAGGGGGGAGACGATG
>BOPN01010291.1:3263-5763 GCA_017312705.2 Penaeus japonicus
AGAGAGGAGAGGAGGAGGAAGAGAAGAGAAGAGGAGGAGGAAGAGAAGAGAAGAGGAGGAGGAAGAGAAGAGAAGAGGAGGAGGAAGAGAAGAGAGAAGAGGAGGAGGAAGAGAAGAGAGAAGAGGAGGAGGAAGAGAAGAGAGAAGAGGAGGAGGAAGAGAAGAGAGAGGAGAGGAGGAGGAAGAGAAGAGAGAGGAGAGGAGGAGGAGGAAGAGAAGAGAGGAGGAGGAAGAGAAGAGAGAGGAGAGGAGGAAAATAGGAAAGACGACCGGAGCGGAGGATAATAAAGAGAAGAGGAGAGATACGAGAAGAGGAAACAAGGAGTAAAAGGAGAGTAGAAAGGAAGTGAAAGAGAAGAGGCGAAGACAGAAGAAGGGACAGAAAAATAATCCAAAGTAGAGAGAAGATGAAGAAGGATTGAATACAGAGAGGAGAAGAGATTATGTAAGGCGAATACCCTAGATATATTTGTTTTTATAATAGTGTGCCTGCTAATTAATGCCATGATTATGAATGTTATCAATATATTTGTGAATACTGTGATTAACATAAACATATTATGATTTTCTTGTTTTACTCCTAATACATCTACAATTTCTGCTAATCTTTATTATTATTCTCATAATCTTATTGTTATAATTATAAATGTATCATAACGATCTTCATTACTATACTTAGTAAAATCATTATTTTTGTTATTAAAAATGATGATAATGATAAATCTCATAATAACAATAATCCATGCAACCTTTATTCAAGACTCTCCCTGCTCGTGATTAAGACGTACGACTTGATATTGCAAAGATCAACCTCCCCCCCAGCCCGATCTTCAACATCCCCTCTTTCCCTCCACCCTTCTTCCACTCTTCACCTTCCACCTTTCTCCATAAACTACTTATCATCTTTATCACATTATCTCTTTTCTAGCATCTACGGTCCGTCCCCGGGTTGATGTGAAAGATCGGAGATAGGGAAGAGGAGGTGTGAGACACGAATTCGGCCCAGTGAAGGCACATTGGAAGGCGATTTGGCGATAATGATGGGTAGATGAAGAGAGAGAGAGAGAGAGAGAGAGAGAGAGAGAGAGAGAGAGAGAGAGAGAGAGAGGAGGGGGGGGAGAGGGAGAGAGAGAGATAGAAAGCAAAAGGATAGAGAAGAGAGAGAGAGAGAGAGAGAGAGGGGGGGGATGGGAGAGATAGGAAGCAAAGATAGAGAAGAGGGAGAGATAGAGAAGAGAGAGAGAGAGGGGAGGGGAGGTTACAGTGAGAGAGAAGAGGGAGAGATGGAGAAGAGAGAGAGAGAGAAAGAAGAGGGAGAGAGTGAGAAGAGAGAGAGAGAGAGAGTGGGAGAACGAGAGAGAGAGAGAGAGAGAGAGAGAGAGAGAGAACGAGAGAGAGAGAGAGAGAGAACGAGAGAGAGAGAGAGAACGAGAGAGAGAGAGAGAGAGAGAGAACGAGAGAGAGAGAGAGAGAGAGAGTGAGAGAGAAAAGAGGAAGAGAGAGATAAAAAAGAGAGAAAGAGAGAGAGAGGGGGGGAGGGATGGGGGAGCAGAGAACAGAAATGTTCAAGAGATTAGGGAATGGCATAAACAAGGAATAAGCCACGAGTTTGACACCTCGTTCTGAGATACTGGTGATTGGGAGGGGGAGGGGGTGAGTAGGGGAGGAGGAGAATAAAAAGAATAGAAAAAGAAAGAGCTCTGTTATGTGTGTGTGTGTGTGTGTGTGCGTGTGCGTGTGTGTATGTGTGTGTAGTCCAGCCCAGACATACACACGTGAGCGAAATACATACTCTTGCCTAGACTAGAATAAAATCGAAACATAAAAAGGCCTATATTCTAGCGCCAATGCACATGATTCCAAATGTGTCTTCAGAAAATATGTCTTGCCTGGAAGTAAAATGTCAGATTCATCCATTTATCTTTTGCTACATCAAGGCTTTCTGCAAAAGGCAGTGAGGAATACTGATAAATTTCATATACAACCTAAACGACAACGTGCAGATACCAAGAAATGCTGTGTTTATATAATAAAAAAAGAAGAGAACGTGGAAGGGAGGGAGAAAAAGAGAAAGAGAGAGAAAAAGAACATATCACACAATTTTCTTACATGGATTCCTTTATCCATTTACAGAGGAATTATCACCGACCATATCACTACCACTATCACTATCACTACTAGAATCACTATCGCCGTGATCGTAAACCCATATATTGATTTGCCTTATCACACACAAAACCTATTCGCCAACGTCTACCTCGCCACCCCTCGACTGAGCATCGCAGACTCCCTTCCTTGAGAAATATTCAGTTTCAATCATAAGGTTGATTCTTGCGTTTATTTGGCGGCGACTTTCGACCACCAGAGCGCCTGTGGGTTTAGACTGTACTACCTGTCGAAGGGCAACTTGATATCTTCCTTACGTTAACGAACACAAACCTCTGACGTATCGAACGCTGAGCTGGCTTTTGTTTACGTTCAATCCATTAAAGAATTGTAT
>BOPN01010291.1:10763-13263 GCA_017312705.2 Penaeus japonicus
GCAAATGATGGTGTTGAGGCTAATGGTAGTTCGCGGCGACGAGAGATCATACGACCTCACTGAAGGATCCCTGTTGTGAAGTTGGGCTGTTAAGGAGCGCGTCGGTTTGTGTGTGTGTGTGTGTGTGTGTATGTGTGTGTGTGTGTGTGTGACAAACAGGGAGAGGAGGAGAAGTTGATAGAGCGAGAAAGAGGGATATAGGGACAGAGATAGAATTATAGATTGATAGAAATACTGAAGGAAAAAGGGATAAGGAGAGACAAATACACGCAAGGAAAAGGAGAATTGCGGGTGAAAGAGAAGAGAGATTGGTAAATGGAGATATTACCAGAGTCACAGAAAAAAAGAGGAATTCAAGAAAGAGATTGATAGAGAGAGAAAGAGAGAGGTAGAGATAAAGGTAGAGATAGATAGAGAATAGAGGAGAGAGAGAGAGAGAGAGAGGGATAGGGGTAGAGATAAAGGTAGAGATAGATAGAGACAGAGAGAGAGAGAGAGAGAAAGATAAATAGAGAATAGAGGAGAAAGAGAGGGATAGGGGTAGAGATAGATAGAGAATGGATGAGAGAGAGAGAAAGAGATAGATAGATAAAGGTAGAGATAAATAGAGAATAGAGGAGAGAGAGAAAGAGGGATAGGGGTAGATATAGATAGAGAATGGAGGCGAGAGAGAGAAAGAGATAGATAGATAAAGAGAGAGATAGATAGATAGAGAGAGAGAGAGAGAGAGAGAGAGAGACCACAACTTATGTTTGCTTGTCAGAATTACCCTGACCACAGTTATACATGTGAGGATGCGAATATTTGTGTATTGTAGAATTTGCAAGTGCGTCTTTGTACGCATGTGTGCATTTGCTTATTCTTTACATATGCGTACAAGCACGATTATGGAGACAGCAGTAATCCCAGCTGTGAAGTAGATGCTGATAATTATGTAAGAAAATACTGGAAGCAGTTGTGTTAGCGCTACGAACTGCCCCACATATCTCGGCAGAGCGTGTAGCAACAGCTGCGAGAGTGGGCGCACGTTCCTCTGCTAAATCACTTAGTTTTCCACGCTGAATGACCGCACATGCTTTAATGCAATCATATTTTTTTTCTTCCTCCTATTCTCCTTCTTTACAAATACTGAAGAATATCTCCTCAATACAAGTGCCACTGATTTTTTTTTTTTTTTTTTTTTTATCCTTTCTCGAAGTAATATGCATTGTGCCAAACCCGACGCTCTTGGCTAACCGCGATTTGTAATGCAGGGAGTTCGGCCACTAACGATTATATTGTGATAATGATGATAGTGACAAAGTGTCATTGGGGTTGATGATAATGACCCGTAGAGGGTGCCAATGGTTGCTACTTTTAACTATTTTTTTTTTTCGTCTCACATTTTTTTTTTATCTGCAACATATTTGTTTATTTGTCGTTGTGTTTATTCATTCATCCATAAATCTGCTGAATCTTCTTGTTATTATTGATATTGGAGTTATTAGTATTCCTGCTTCTATGGTATTAATATGGTCACCACAACTCTCATTACTGATCTTGCTATTTTAGGCAAATCAAGCAATGAACGAAAGGATTGATACTCACTGTGCATATGGATTACAGACGCCAGTATTGCAAAATGCATGATGGTGTATCTGTTATGATTCTTATGCGCCCAAAAGAGATTCGCAGATTTATAGGAAATACGAGTGTTATCTTACGTTATAGTTAGTGTCATTCATATCGTTAACTTTCAGAATGCTTCAGTTGTCACCGTCATCAGCAATGGCATAGTCATTTTAAATACTTCTGAAAACTAATGTCTATTGATGCCATTGTTTTGATGTTTAGGATAATCGTTACCAATGTAGTTATCATAATCATCTTTCAGTATAGTTTCATTTGAAGATGATTATTAATCATTTTAATCATCATTATCAAAGGCCTTCGTCACAAGTAGGTTAAGATGAAAAAATCTCACAATTGTTATCATCATAATAACTCCGTATTATATTTCATTAAATATACCTTTACATTTAATTATCTGTTTATCAATTCATCGGTAAAAAATAAGTTTGTGAAAATGAATGCACTCACGCACACTGACACACACACACACACACACAAACACAAATACACACACACGCACACACACAACATAACGTACGTGATGGCACTTTTACATATACAATATTCAATGACATGTCACTTTTACAAACATCATGATGATTACCATTACTTATATCCATCATACCATTTGCAATGCCAGCATACCCATTATAAGTATGGTGCCAGGTAGTGGTGCTAGCCAGATAGCTTACTGTCAGATTCCACTGTATATTCACAGAGTTTGTAATTTAAATTAGATCGTCCACTGTTAGACAGATTATGCCACGTGTCCTCACAGGTTCTGATAGTGAGTGTACAGTGTTGGATGAGGATATCTATGGAAGAAGGCAAAGGGATGTGGGCGTATAGGAAGACATGTATGGGAGAATGTATGTGTATGTGGGTGGAT
>BOPN01010291.1:18263-23263 GCA_017312705.2 Penaeus japonicus
TGGGTGTGAACGTGTGTGAGCGATAGAGTTTATGATAATCGTATTAGGGGTAACTATTGCAAGTATGATAAAAATGCAGAGGGTTGGGCGTGCGTGTGTGGAGGGGGTGGGGGGAGGTGGAGGTGGGAGGGGGAGGGGTGGGGGGAGTCACAGGATAATAGGAGAAAGAAAGAAAGAAAAGAAAAATGGGGGATGGATGTTATACAATGATAAGAGTTACCGATGATGGTCATGATAATGATGATGAAGATAATGATAACAGTGATCCTCAATATGATCATAAAAGTATTGTTAAAAATCATTATGATTGTAACTGTACGATTAACGCCAGAGATGGTAATAATGCTATTGACGCTATTGAAGAGAAATAAATTCATGAAAATAACAGTAAGGATGACAGTACCAAAAGTAATCAAGGGCTAATAATAGGTCGATAATAATAGTAATAAGAATGATAATAATAATAATAGCAATAGCAATAATCATAGTAGTAGTCGTAATGACGACATTCACAATTATGTTCATATAATTTTCATATCACAATGACGATTACCGATGATAACATTCAGAAGAGATATAATTATGGATGATATATTGTCTTTTTTTTCTCCAATTTTATTCGTCTTACTTATTTTTTTTATCATTATTTTCTCATTCTACTAACTACAAATTCACAATGGGGATGATGATAATGATACTGATGATAATAATAAATGATAAAATAACAGTAACAGTAGTGACAATACTAATACTGACAATAACAATAATAATGGGAATAAAAATAATGATAATAATAATAATGATAATAATAATAATAATAATAGCAATAGTAGTAATAATAACAAAGATAATAATACAAAAAATAATGACAATGACACCAATAACAATAAGCACCATTAATATCATAATAATGATATCAGAAATAATAACAGAAATGATAATGCTGATGATAAAAAAAAATTATTAACGATAAAGATATAATAATGATAATAACTATAACGATACTACTAATAATGATACCAATAACACCAACAATGAAAATAATAACATTCAGAAAAATAAGGATTATAATATCATTAAGACAACTAAAATCGCCTAAGCCAAATAATAACAATCAAATAATAGTAATAATAACAATAACAATAGCAAAAACAACAAACCATTATGATATGATGATAAAATTGTAAGTGGTAAGAAATATTGTACTATCACTCTGTTAATATTATTATTAATGTTGATCATGGAAGCTGTGACCCTCATTATGATAGCATTAATGATTACAATAATGGTGAAGATGATGATAATAAGTATCATTAATAGCCTTATCATTTCCATTACTAATCATTACGATTATCATTAAAATAGTAATGATAGCAAATCCATACAATAATGAGGATGGTAATACAAGTAACAAATATGATAATGATGATTATGATGATAGCAATGATGAGAACATTGAAACGACAATAAAACTAAAACCAAAAATAATTTTTGATATTTTGAAATCAATCATAATGATATTAATACCAGTAAAAATAATCGTCATAAAAGTGATGATAATAATAACAATAAAAATAATGGTAATGATAATTTTGATAATCAGTGCAATAGGAATATGAAAAATAATGATAATAATAATGGTAGTAGTAGTAATAGTAGCATTAGTTGTAATAGTAATAGAAAAATTATAACATTAATAATAACATCAACTAAAGCACTACCAACAATATGCATAAAAATACCAGCAAAGAAGATAGCAACACAGACTTTATTACTAATCACAACGACGGAAACCATTGACAGCGGAGGAGGAAAGCACAAGTAAATACATGATGATAGCATAATGACAGATGAGGTTATGCTTGATACATTTGGTACACACAGCCCGGAAGGCGGATAGGTAAGAACCAGGTAATCTACAAGGCGGTGTACAAATTACAGGTATTACAGTGCAGGTAATACTAATTCTATCACACAGTGAAGCAGATATACCTTACACATGCTTACCATTATATCATTTGGTCCTCGTTTAAAGTGGACTCATGGAACGGCACCAGATTTTTTTTTTTTTCAACAAACAAAGGCTTTATAAGATGGCACTAATCAAGGTGACACTGGTCACTAGGCACTGTCCGACACCGCTTGACCCGAACTGATTTACTGAGGGCCCTTGAGGCTTTTACGAATATTTTGGCTTGGGTGTTCGTAAGTGCTCGTGCGCAAGTTGCTACCACGGGACTGTCGCTCTTATGTCCACTGGCCCGAGACGCTATACGAGTGTGCGGAGGGATGACCCCGGCATTGTTGGGGGTGAGAGGGGATGGAGGGGAAGAAGGGGGAGGGGGCAGCGGTGGCACTTCACGTAAGGTTCCTCGGAAGCACCTGCCCCCCACTCGGCCGTAAACTCGCTGGCGCACTTTGACGAAGAACGCAGGGATACGACGGCGGAATCCGAACGCACTTTGACCCGAGCCCTTAAGACAAAAACGCGTTCAGGTGGGCCTGAGCTAGCAAGCCGCAACGCACCACACACAACGCCTCGTAGCTCCCTCACACATTAGTCGCTCCTTCACCTTGTCCATAGGAGACCATACTGGCTGGCGGGGTGTTTGTTTTCTTTGGTAATAATGAGAGAGGAGGTTATCACAGCGTGGAGATGGTAGATAACCTGCTTTCTGATAACACTATCTCCACCGCCCCATCGAGACCACACCAGCACCGCCTAGTGGCAGTTGCACGAACCATACATGTGAGTCGGCCGGATCTACCGATGTTTCTAAATGCTTCTTTGTGCCTTTATTTTCATTCTTATTTTTTATTTTGGCTTATTGCCACCAGAGGCAACTTCAAAAGCGTGTAAGACGAAGACAATGATGTTTAGAGAGGGTGTTGTTAGTTTCGAATATAGCGTTTTTTTCTCGTTTCCCATTCTCGCTTTCGTGCACAGCAGAATCCCGCCCATGTGTCGACTCCGCCCACTCGCGATAAGATCTGTGATTGGCGGGCGCGGCAGGGGGTGGACCGAGCATGCGCCGCAAACAGCCAATCCGAGCTCGAGTTGCGACTAGATGAGGGCGATAAGGACACAAGCACACTGCAATTAGAAATAACAATTTGATAAAGTAGCGCTCATCATTTTCACATTGCTTCATCTTGCTTTGATAGATAACCTGTAACATTGCATCGAGTCATCGCTATATCTAGATGAAGAAGATGACCGAAACGATGAGGAAAAAGTCGAGTGAGCGAGAAACTAGTCGAGACTGTGATTGTATCTCCAAAACTATTCAAGTCGCGGCGGTGCACATGCAAATTGGCAAGCTTAGAGAAAGTACATATGTTGCACGATTTGGGACATTTTGGTAAGGGAAAGGTGGGGGCACATATCTTTAAATTTCTTGAATTAACAGATTGCTTTGTGTGACTTGTAATTCTATCATTTCAGCTTAACAATAGAACAACTCAGCTTCAAAATGTTGAATACCATCGCATAAAAAATATATATGGTGACATTACTGAACACCAAACAGTTTATATACTATATTGTGGCATGCTTTCTGTCTCTCTTTTTCTGTACGTCCCTCCCCCCCCCCCCCCCTCCTAGCAATCCTCTCCCTCTCTCCCTTCCACCCCCCCTCTCTCCCTCTCTGAAAGCAAGGCACGTGAACAAGACAGCTTGTGACAGGATAAACGTAGGCCACGTTAAAACGACCATCCGGTTCATGGAGTTAGCTTGGTAAAAAGTAAAAGTGCAGTAAAATATATACATGTAGTGATTGAATGAGTGTCTACTATTTTAATCAAGTGACTATCTGAAGGTCTCGCAATGATGATATACGTTTTCACTAACAAAATCAAAATGAATGATATGAATATTTGTTATCATTGCAGAGAGTAAAAACATAGATTTGAAATTTCTGGGCGAAATAAGTAAAAAACGCGAAATATTGAGAGCTAATATGTCATTTATGTGCATATTAATGATAGAAAAAAAATAATGGTAATGGGGATAATAATGGTAATGAGAGCAATATTAGCAATAATAATAAGATAAATAATTTCTCTACTTACTGCAATAAGGACAACTAGAATAACAGGAATGGTGATAATAACATTGGCAATAAAGATAATGACTATGATTATGATGATACACCACTGCTGCTAAAGACAGATCTGATATTGATGATGGTAATGATAATATGAAAAATGATAGTAATCATATTGTTAATACTAGAAAAAAGAAAGAATAATGGAAAACATTATAGTAATGCACTTATGATATCAGAAATTGTAATATTGGCAAAAATAACAGTTGCAGAATAAAGAGCAAAGCCTGTACTAATGTTATTGTTTGTGATAGAAAAATACAGTGGTGATAATAACGTTGATATTGCTAGTGCTATGAAAATAGTGATAGTAATAATGATATTGTTGATAATAATGTTGATTATCACAATAGCAATGTTAACTAAAATTATAATTATAATGATACTAATAATGATAATGATACTGATATTATGACTATTGTGATAATAATGTTGATTTGATGTTGGTGATGCTTTTAGAATAACTCGATTATTAACAGAGGCAAAGCATATATTTGATGCTTTTATTAAAGAATGTTGTCTAAAACTGACAAATTTCCTAAACAAATAATCACATCTTATACATGCCTATTTGGCAAACTGACATGTGTCTATTGTTGTCTTCAATGGTTTAGTAAATAAATACTATATACTTCTAAAAAATGTTTGTTAAGTATACGTACGAGCATGAACACAGTGTAGGCGATTAAGAAGAAGAAGAAAGAAGAAAGAAAAAAATGTAAACATTAATAGAATAATACATAGATCATTTAACTTTTCATGGACTTCCACACTAACTCTACGGCGTTTTCGCACCCACATTCACCAAACAGATGAATGCTGTTTATTGGTGTATATATTCCATCTAATTATATACCATCAAATATAAAAAATAGATAAGTTTTTTCCTGCTTA
>BOPN01010292.1:7500-10000 GCA_017312705.2 Penaeus japonicus
TTTTGGGGGGTCGCGAGATGATGTTAAAAAAAAAAAAATAGTATTATGGTCGACTTTTGTTTTAAGGCTGTCAAAATAATTCTGCTCATAAATTTCAAACAAATAATAAACTGAATGTTTAAATTTCAGTACATAAAACTTTTTTTTTTCCTTTCATTATTATTTTACAGTAGCTACTTACGAACTGTTACGCAACCTCATAATCTTATTCTTTTTATAGTGATTCTATAGTAACATTTCATGATGTCTAGCTGTAGCTCGCATATTCCAAAACCTTATTCTCATTTCAGTTAATGTAAAACCAAAAAGTAATAAATGTGTATTTTAAATATTTATTTTATCTTATTTGTTGCGATTATGTTGTTATGATCCGGGGCATAGGCATGTACTGTGTGTGTGTGTGTGTGTGTGTGTGTGTGTCAGAAGCACTTCGGGGGAAGGCGGGGGTCACGAGTCTCTACCAATATTGTCTGGGGGGTCGCGGGCCAAAAAGGTTGAGAACCACTGATATAAGTAACCATGATAACAACTATGATAATGATAATAATGGTAATGCTAATAAATATGATACTACCCCTCCCCCTCCCCCTCCCCCCAAATCCCCCACACATCTCCTCTCCCTTACCCCCCCCCCCTCCCCGAAGCAACGTGTTCCGAAGGTATGGCTGGATTTTAGTCTTTTTCTAATTTCTTTTTCTCCATTATCGTAGTGTTTTTTTTTTTATGTGCGTGTCTGTGTGTGTCTATTTGTTTCGCTTTTGTATGTTTGTGTGTGTTGTGTGTTCGGGTGTACGTGTGTGTGTGTGTGTCTGTGTGTGTGCGTGCGTGTGCATCTATCTCTGTTTTCTTCTTTTATTGTATTCCCTCTCTTCTCTATCATTAACATCACGTTTTTCTCTTCTCTTCTGCGACAGACAAGGATCAAAAGGCTGATACGTCACTTAGCCAGATCACGGTAATACCCACACAGTAATGCCAGGTCACGACTCCCCCCCCCTCCCCTCCCTCCATTTCTCTCATCTCCCCCTCCCCCTTCTCCCTCCCACTTAACCCCCTCTCCTCTCTCACCCACACACTTCTCTCCCTCTTTCCCCCCCCCCCCCCCGCATCTCCTCTCCCTTACCCCCTCTCTCCTTCTCTCCTCTCCGTTGTATACAAGACAGTGTGTGTTAAACAGAGAGAGAGGGAGAGCGTGTGTGTTAGTGCTCTCAGCTTTTTTTCACAAGTAAACTTTTCCCTTAGAGGCATTTATGATTTACTTCGATGTATTTTATTGAACGGCATCGTTACAGATAAATTCACCGTGGATTCGTCTGTGCGGTGTAATTAATGCGCAAGTCCTATGCATTAACATATTTGGCCTCACATACCACGTGTAAACAATGCCTGCCGTAAACTGTGGTCCAGTTTGAACATGTGAAGCTCCAAGTGTTTTACTTTCCTTAGGAACAGCATCGGGTTAAATTAAATAAAAGCCTGTTGATTGGACCTGTGACGTCGAGATAAGCCTCAGCTTCCTCGCCCCCCCCCCCTCTCTCTGTGACCCCCCCCTTCCCCCCTACAGATAAGTCGACTATGACCTACTGATAAGATTGCTGATAACAAGTCCCGAGTGTCTTCTTCATACCTCGCTGGCTCGTCTCGTGGCAAAAGATTAGACTCTTTAGTAAGGACAATTAGTTGTTCGTGTTGTGAAGTTTCTCGCTTTTCTGAAGTTCGAAGTTTAACATAAACACACACACGCAAATAAAAGGTGGATGTGAAAGTGAACTGAAAACTTTTTCTCTTCGTGGATGCGGAGAAAATAAGTCAGAGAGTGTTATTTCTTGTGGATGTGGAGAAGAATAAGTCAGAGAGTATTATATTCGATAGAAATATTACGTTTAACATCCATCTCGTCGAGAAACATTGGTTGACATAAAGGCATAATATATTCCACGTCCCTTTGACAGGAATATTGTGACCGAGAATTATGATGTGTGACGAGATTAAAAATGTAATAACTGTCTATAATGTGTTTGATTAAGAAGTAAAGTGTGATATTTTCTTGTTTACGTAACGGATTTTTTAAAAAGATAATTTTGGTAATCATGATACATGTTGAGAGAATATGCCGGTTCCTGTTTAATTTGCAATTGATTAATTTAATAAAATAATAATAGTGTTCTTTCCTGTGCAGATAACGAAACAGATGACCTATTATTTCATCACTGGAACATTCTCTTATATCGTGCTGCTATCATAATAGTTTTCATAATAGTCGTGAATGATGATAGATTCATAAGTGAGAGAGAGATAGAGAGAGGGAAAGAAAGAAAATAGAACAACGAAGCAACAGAATCAACAAAGACAACAACAATAACCTTCTCTCAATTCAATTAAACAGAAAGAAAAGAAACAAGAAAGTAAACAGAAAAAGGGGGATAAGAAAGTCACCAAAACAATTACAACTACCACAATAACCACAACCCCAACCCTCCCCCCTTTAATACAACCAGAA
>BOPN01010292.1:12500-24483 GCA_017312705.2 Penaeus japonicus
CTGTCATAATCATCATTATTGTTATTGTTATCATTATCTCCATGACCACCAGATGAGTCAGCACTTATAGTTGGCAGAGGCCGGGCCGCCTCGTGCACATAGACCGGGCGAAGCGACGTCTTCGCAAATCTCTCGGAACTGAACTGAACCATGACCATCACCACCACCACCACCACCATCATCATCATCATCATTTTGTAATCATATAACTATCATCATTATCATCATCACCATGACCATCACCACCACCACCATCATCATCATCATCATTTTGTAATCATATAACTATCATCATTATCATCATCACCATGACCATCACCACCATTATCAACATTATCATCATTGTAGTTGTTATTGTTATCATTATTATTAATATCAAAGTTATAATCATCATCATTTCTCTTAATTATCATTATCATTTATTGTTATTAATCATCATCGTTATCATCATCATCTTCACCATCATCACCACCACCATCATCATCATCATTATTATAAATGTGTAATCATATAACTATTATCATAATCATTATCATTATTATTACTATTATCGTTATCATCATTATTATTACTGTTATTATCATTATCTGTATTACCATTAGTAGCATTGTTGTTATTATTTTCATTATCATTGTCATTTTTATTACTATTATTAGCAGTATCATCATTATTATTCTTATTGTCAAGATCATCATTACTACTATTATTATCATTACCATTATTAATATCATGATCAATGCATAGCATCAGAACCACCGCCACCACCATCAGCAACTACAACATAATAACAACAAAAATATATAAAACAACAACACAACACAACAACAAAAACAACAAATAACAACACAACAACAACAGCACAACACAAAACATCAAAACAACACAACAAAAACACGCAAAACAATAACACAACACAACAACAAAAACACAACAACTACAGCACAACACAAAACATAAAAAAACACAACAAAAAGACACAAAACAACACAACAACAAAAAGACACAAAACAACAACACACAAAGCAACAACACAACAAAAACACACAAAACAACAACACACAAAGCAACAACACAACAAAAACACACAAAACAACAACACAAGAACAACAAAAACACACAAAACAACAACACAAGAACAACAAAAACACAAAAAACAACACAAGAACAACAAAAACACACAAAACAACAACACAAGAACAACAAAAACACACAAAACAACAACACAAGAACAACAAAAACACACAAAACAACAACACAAGAACAACAAAACACACAAAACAACACAAGAACAACAAAAACACACAAAACAACACAAGAACAACAAAACAACACAAGAACAACAACACAACACAGAAACAGCAACAGAAACACAAAACAACATAAAACAACAACCATCGAACGACCACTCCGACCGCCATCAACCAACAACCATCGAACTACCACTCTTTCCCTTTCCAGAGGAGCGCCTGCTAGCAGCGTCAGACAGCGGCGACGTGTCAGCTGTCAGCACCCTGCTCTCCGGCGGCGCTGACGTCAACTGGCAGAATGACCAAGGGGAGAGCGCGCTTATGTATGCTGCGTGGAGAGGGCATGAGGCCGTGGTCGCCATGTTGTTGCAGCATCCGGCTACGCATGTCAACTTGCAGGTGCGTTTGTGGCCTTGGCTTGATTTGGCTTCTGTTCAATTTTGATGCTTCTTCGTTTTTTTTGTTTTTTTTTCGTGTTTTTATTTTACCTTTTTTCTCGTCTTCTTCTTTTTTTCCTTTTTCTAGTTCGTGTTCTCGATTTTCTTGGCCCTCGTATGCCCCTCTTATATTTTTTTCTGATTATTCTTCCTCATCTTCATTTTTGTTTCATCTTATTAATTTTATTCTGTTTTTTTCGTGTTTTTTTTTCTTTTGCCTTTTTATTTGTTTTTCTTTTCTTTTTTTTTTTTGTTTTTGTTTTCTCTTTTCTGATTATTTTTCTCCTTCATTCTTCGTTCCTTCCTTTTCTTCTTTTTTCTCCTGCTTTTCCTCCTCCTCTTCCTCTTCCTTTTTCTTTTTTATTTCTTCTCCTTCTTCTTCTCCTTCTTCTTCTTGTTTTCCTCTTCTTCTTCTTCTTGTGCTTCGTCTTCTTGCTAATCTCCAGGCGGGTTTGTATGTTGTTTTCTATCTTCCCATTTTGTTTAACTTTACTAATATTATTTGAATTATCATGTTTATTGTATGATGATTATCGGTATTTTGCTTATTTTGAAATGAATGTTTATTGATGTGTTTTAGAAATCCCCATCCAAAGATTTTGCATTATATTTAATCTGACTTTGTAATAATTCTGCCATTGTTAACATATGGAATACAGCTGATTTAATAAGCCATTATTCAAATTTCTCGTTGTTTTCATTCGGTTTTATGCTAATTCGCCGTTTTTTATTGTTAAAATCAGCGAATTTCTTTTCATGATGATTTTGATATTCAAGTTTGTTTTGGTTTCCTTGTGACTCATTTTCCTTCACGTGGTTTCGCTCGCTGCAGGACAGCGACGGGTGGACGGCCCTCATGTGGGCGTCGCGGGGCGGGCACGCGGGCGTGGTGCGTCTGTTCATGGTGCACCCCGACACGGAGCCCGACCTCAGCAACCACGCGGGCGAGACGGCGCTCATGAAGGCCTCCGTCTACGGCCACGAGGAGGTCGTGCGGCAGCTGGTGGGATCCTACAGGACCACGGTGGACAAGCGCCACCCCGACGGCTCCACGGCCCTGCTGTGGGCGGCTGCGGGCGGCGGGGCGAAGTGCGTGACCGCCCTGCTCGACGTGGGCGCCAGCATGGCTATGCAGGACCAGGACGGCATGGATGCGCTCATGTGGGCGGTGTCGGTGGGCCAACCCGAGACGACGGAGCTGCTAGTGACGCGCGGCATCGATCTGGCCCGGAAGGACAAGATCGGGCGGTCGCCGCTGCTCATGGCCGCCGAGACAGGCCACGTGGAGGTGGCCAGCATCCTGACGCAGCATGACGGCACGGACCTCAACGTGCTCACCAAGGACAAGGTGACGCCCCTTATGCGCGCCGCGGAGCACGGCCACTCCGCCATCGTCAACATGCTCTGCAAGTGCCACGAGACGGAGGTCAACTTGCAGGATAACCAGGGGCGCTCGGCGCTCCTGTTCGCAGCGCGCGCGGGCCACGCCGACTGCGCCTACATCCTGCTGCACCACCCGAGCGTCGAGCCCAATCTGGCCGACCTGGAGGGCCTCACGCCCGCCATGATGGCCGCCTTCACGGGCCACGAGGACGTGCTCAGCGCCCTCCTGTCCCACCGCAAGACCTCCCTGGCGCACCGGACGCGGACGGGCTTCACGGCGCTGCTCCTGGCGGCGCGCAGCGGCCAGCGCTCCGTCGTCGAGCGGCTGCTGGCGCACCCCGAGGTGGACATCAACGAGTGCGATGGCCAGGGACTGACGGCGCTGGCGTGGGCGGCCAGGAACGGCTCCGGCCACATCATCGAGCTGCTGCAGCAGTACGAGCTCCTCAAGCCCGACACGGCGGACTTCGACGGCCTCACGCCACTCATGTGGGCCGCGCGCTGCAACCAGCTGGTCGCCGTCAAGACGCTCCTCAGGGACACACGCGGGGACACCGAGCTCAAGGACAAGCAGGGGCGCACGGCGCTCACGTGGGCCAAGCTCCAGGAGAACAAGGAGATTGAGCAGCTGCTGACGCGCTATGCCCAGCTGACGGCGGAGCTGTCTGACGATGCCACCGACGACGCTTCTTCGGACAGCTCCTTCCACACTCCGTCCAGGCTGCACCAGCGCTACAACCACCCCGTCAGCGACATGCAGGTGGACAACATCGGCGACGTCGTCAAGCTGCTTGAGAACGGCCCGTACGTCAACTGGCGCCAGAAGACGGGGAAGACGTCGTTCGCGTGGTCGGTGGCGAGCGGGCAGCCCGACGTCGTCAAGGTGTTCCTGCTCGTGCCCGGCCTCGACGTCAACGAGCGGGACGAGCAGGGCCACACGCCGCTCATGGCAGCCGCCCGCAACGGCCACCCCGAGGTCCTGCGCCTCCTACTCAGCCACGAGAACGTCAGCTACAACGCGGTGGACTGGCGCGGCCGGACAGCGCTCATGATCGCGGCGGAACACGGCCAGATCCGCGCGCTGAGCGTCCTCCTCAGGTGCTCCGAGGTCAGTATAAACCAGCGCGACATTTACGGCCACACCGCCCTCACCATCGCGGCCACGGCGGGCATGGTCGAGGTCACCAACGCCCTGCTGCGCCACCCCTCCATCGACGTCAACGTCACGGCCGTCAACCGGAGCTCCGCCCTCATGCTCGCCGTCCGAGCTGGCAACAACGGCGTCGCCGAAATGCTCATCAACTTCAACGACACAAACGTCAACCTGCCCGACGACGAGGGAGACACGCCGCTTCTGGTGGTGGCCGGCCACCACGGCGCCGTGGACATCACTCGCCGCCTCTTACAGCACCCCAAGGTGGGCGTCAACCTCAGGAATCCCCAGGGCTGCACCGCCCTCATTTTGGCCGCCAAGAACGGCCACCTGGAGTGCGCCAAGCTGCTCATGGAGCACCCTCTGATCGACGTCAACCAGCGCGACCTCGAGGAGAAAACGGCCCTCATCTACGCGAGCATGCTGGGCCGCGAAGACGTCGTGCGCCTCCTGTTCTCGCACCCCGACGTCGACCCCAACCTGACGTGCCGAGAGAACGGCTACTCGTCCCTGCTGCTCGCTGCGCGCCACGAGCATCCACGCATCGTGGAGCTGCTGTGCGCACGCAAGAACGTACTGGTCAACAAACCAGACGACTTCCGCACGACTGCGCTCATGCACGCCGTCCGCCGCCACTCGCTTCCGTCTGTCGAGGCGCTGCTCGATCGACCCGACATCGACATCAACCTTTCCGACGCCGAAGGGAAGACGCCCCTCATCCGTGCTCTCGCCGACGGGCACTATGATCTGGCGATGCTCCTGCTGGCGAGGACCGACGTGGACGTCAACGCACTCACGCTCGAGAACAAAACGGCGCTCATGTACGCCGCCATGTACCCGGAAGGGTTGCCAGCCCTGCGACTCATGCTGGCAAACACCGCCATTGAGGTAAGTATTCCTGGCACTCTGATTTTCACCACATGTCACCCTTGTTATTGTTGTTAGTCAAGGTGGGAATTGCCACCGACAAAAAAAAGAAAAAAGAGAGAGAAGACAAACCGCAATTTTTCCTCCTCTCTACAAACTATTCTTCGCATTGCGCAGTTGAACGCAGCCGACGAGCGATCTTGCACAGCCCTCCTGCACGCTTGCAAGTCTGGCAACGTGGAGGCGGCGCTGGCGTTAGTGGAGACGAGCGGCGTCGACCTGGAATTGAGGGACGACCAGGGTATGACGGCGCTCATGTGGGCCGCCATGTTGGGCTTCAGGGTCATCGTCATTGCACTGTTGCAGGTAAGGTCATCCGCACTTGGATCGTTATCTCTCAGTGTTGAATTATCTCTCTGTTTTGTTTATTTTTTTGTCTAACTATTTGTAAATGCATATAGGGTAAAATCGATAAAAAACGACCCCCTCCCCCCAAAAAAAGAGCATAATAATATGTAAAAATATATGAGAACAAGAGGAACTTTCTACATAACAAGTCGAATCACCTAATGGTTATGGAATTAAATAGAACCTTCAAATGTCAACCAGAATCACCTAATATTCCTCCTCTTTCTCTTCTCTGTTCTAGCATAGACAGAACTATAATATCTCAACTAACATCACCCGATTCATACTTTTCCTTCTCCAGGTGAAAACCCTTGAGGTGAACAAAACCTTCATAAGTCAACCAAAATCACCTATTATTCACCTTTTTTCTTGTTCTCCAGGTGAAAACCTTGAGGTGAACAAAACATTCATAAGTCAACCAAATTCACCTATCATTCACCTTTTTTTCTCTCCAGGTGAAAACCCTTGAGGTGAACAAAACCTTCCTATCTCAGCCAAAATCACCTATCATTCACCTTTTTTTCTTGTTCTCCTCCAGATGAAAGCCCTTGAGGTGAACAAAACCTTCATATCTCAACCAAGATCACCTACCATTCACCTTTTTTTTTCTTGTTCTCCTCCAGGTGAAAGCCCTTGAGGTGAACGCCCTCACGCCAGATGGTCTCTCAGCCTTAGGTCTGGCCTGTGAAGCTGGACAGGTGGACGTGGTACAACAGCTGGCATCTCACCCAGCTGTCGACGTCAATGCTACAGATTCTGGTCGCACGCCCCTCGTTGCGGCTCTCGAGGTAGGGTGGGGATGGTGTTGAGGGTGGTGGTGGTGGTGGTGGTGGGGGGGGGGTTACGTGTGGCTTTATGGTATCTGGTATTTGTTTCTGGTATTTGTTTCTGGTATTCTTTTTTCAATTATCTGCCCATGTTAATATATTGATTAAGATAGTAATCTACTGGTGTATATTTATTCATTTATTAATCCGCTATCTATCTGTCTGTATCTATCTATCTATCTATATATATATACATACATACATACATACATACATACATACATACATACATGCATACATACATACATACATACATACATACATACACACACACACACACACACACACACACACACACACACACACACACACACATATATATATATATATATATATATATATATATATATATATATATATATATATGTGTGTGTGTGTGTGTGTGTGTGTGTGTGTGTGTGTGTGTGTGCGCGTGCGTGCGCGTGCGTGGGAGTGTGTGCCTGTGTGCCTGAATATACTCATAATTCAATCTAAGAATACCTACCAAGTAACACCTCAGAGAAACCTAATCCAACCCTCGCATCTCCCAGCGCGCCCAGCATGAGTGCGTGCGCGTCCTGCTGCAGCATCCCGCCCACTCTCTCTCGCGGGCGGGCGTCAGACCCCCCTACCTCCCGCCCAACCTCAAGGCCATGGTTAACCTCTACAGGAACAACAGTCAGGTGAGTCGTGAGTCGTGACTCAACCTGGGATGGGTTGTTTTTTTTATAATGTGGTTTGTATGCAATATTTTTTTTTTTTTTTTTTTTTTTTTACATATAATTTAGTTTCCATCCCAGACTGTAAGTGTTTCTTTACTGGTATTATGTTTTATTTTCTTTCAATAAACGTCTATATAGCTATTTTCATATGTCTATCATGTCACCTTGCAAACAAAACTCCAAACACACATCCCTCTCTCTATCCTAATTTCCTCAATGCGATACACATATATCCTACTTCTATCGTATATATTCCTTCCACGTGAAACATACGTAATAAGTCCCTTGGGATCCTTCAAAATAATCCCAATGATTTGATGCACAAACCTATCTTGCAATGATACCTTCATGTCCTTTTGTAGTGTGAGTTTTTTTTCTTACGTAATTAAAAGGTGCAGTTTTACACATTACTATACCTCTTCTAGCTCCTTCACACCCTCATGATGCGAGCTTCTTCGTATATATTAAACACAATTTTACACATTACTCTATTCCACTCAGAGTTACAATCCCCAAAATATACAATAGACAACACTCTACTCTTCTAGCTCCCTCACGCCTACATGATGTGAGCCTCATACTTACGGATATAATACACACAATTTCACACATTACTATATTGCGCAGAGAGTTACAAACCGCACAGTCCTGCGGCCAAATACAATAGACACAATAGGCAACACTACATCTCTTCTAGGTCCGCCACGCCCTTGTGTTGTGCGCCCCTCCTCCTTCGCTGGTGCTGGACGGGGTCGGGCGGGCGAGCGAAGGATGTGTTGCAGGAGGGGGCGAAGTTGCGTCGGTGCTCCTGTCTTTGCCCAGGCCGTTTCAGGTGAGAGGGGTCCGTTTCAGGAGAGTTGGTGGTGGTGTTGCGGGGACGTTTTATTTGAAGTTTTAGGCAATAGGAAAAACATATATCTGCTGAAAGAGTTGATATAGATCGATAACATCTCATTAAAGCATCATCATCTTTATTTGGTACGATACTCTGATGAAACTCGACATAAATTTGAAATTTAATCAGTCAATTTGGCGTTCATTGCAGGTCGTACAGCACGTGTTAAGACGAGCAACGCCACAGACCCTTTCACAACAAGTACAAGACTTTGCTTCTAAGATCGACACCGAAGCTCAAGGTGCAGTGGTACTCTACGTGAGCGGAGAGGTAAGTTCGTTACAGGGTTTTGGAAATAGCTAAGTATCCCCTTCTATGAAAACACGGAATACAGAAAACGGGGAATGGATAGAGTGAAAATTACCCTTCTCCTGATGGTCGTGGATCAAATAGAATGGAAGAGGTTGGAGAATAGTGAAGTTTCCCCTCAAATGATAATTGTATTTTCATAGAAAAAGGGAAAATAGATAATTAGAGTGTAGAATGTATTTTCTATGGGAAATAACTCATCATGATAGTCACAATCAACCTCATCATCACCACAGTCATCAATTCATGTCCATCTCACTCATCATCACAATCATCGTAATCACCACTTCACCATCCCTAGTCATCACACCCTCCTCACTCCCCGCCCACAGATCCTGATCACACCCGCGGGACCCGCCCTCCGCCTCCCCTCCGCCTCCGCCCACGCCACGCCTACCAACGTTCTCCTGTCTTCCCTCCTGCACGCCCTCTCCCCCGCGCCCACGCTCATCTTCCTTCTGGATGCTGTGAGCGTAAAAACTGCCGAGGACTTGCCCGCAGATGGGCGTGATGGCAGCCTCGACCACGCCCAAGTCATGCCGCCCCTCTCGCACCCCAGGATGGCGGCGTTAGGGGGCGTGTCGAGGGAGAAGAAGCAGGTCGGGTTTTGTTTATTTGTTTTGTTTTATTGCTGTTTTTTTTGTTTTCTTCATAGTTCTTTTTTTATTATCTCATTATTCATATGTATAATTTTTGAGTCGTCAAATTTCCTTCGTCATTTTTCAATCATTCCTTTCCTCGTGTTTCACTGAAGCTTTTTATCTAATTTTTATCTATTTTATCTAATCATTATTTTCCTCTTACGCTTACCTTCGTCCAAATAATATCAATCATAGAATAAAAAAAAATCATGCAAAATGAACAGATAAGCAGAAAAATAAGTATAAAATGAAATACAAAATGGACACGTATCCCCACCAGATTATAGTTTTTACACTTCACATATTATATATTTCATTATTATTATCAACCTCATTATTACTATTGTAGTAATATTATTGATATCATTATCAATCATATTTTGTTATTGGTGGTAGTATCATTCTGTTATTGTTCTTAAGACTACTTTTTATTTATTTTTATTCGTTACCTTTTATTTATTTTTATTTTTATAAAATTCTCTCCTTATTATTTCCTTGTCAAATTCACATGAAAGTAGCAGCGTTATGACTTTATGACCAGGGAATTCCATATTATTATAATTTTTTTTTCAACCATATAATCTGGTAATTTTCGTTAAGAGAAAATGGGTATAATATATCTCTATAGCTCTCCTTACCCTAGTCGTTGACTTTTTTAAGCGTATTATCTTGTTATTATTGTTGCTATTATTATTACTTTATGTTATTATCATAATCACTCTCATTATTAGTATTATCATTATCCTTATTCCTATTAGTGTTTTTATTATCATTTTTGTTATCATCTTTATTATTGTTATTGTTATAATAATAATTTGTGTTATTATCATTGTAATTATCATCATTATCATTATCATCATTGTAATCATCATCATTATCATTATCATCATTCTATCAACATCATTATCCTGAATATCCTCATTCGTTTCCTCTCTCACTCTTTCACTCCTCCTTCAGGTGATCGGGTCGAGGTGCACCCCCTTCAGCGCCGCCTGCGCGAGGGAGATCATCCACGGCGTCACTCTGCCTCAACTGCACGAGCGCGTCAACCTCTCCCTCAGGCAGTTACGTCGAGCTGAAAAGTCTTCTTCTTCGACATCACCGTCTGCCTGGGTCTCAAGATCGACGGTTACTTTCGTTTCTAACATGACTTACGAGTGGCTTTTTTGAGCGGGACGGATGTTGATGTTTGCGTGTTTCTGTTGTTGTTGTTGTTTTATAGTTTTTTTCTTCTGTAGAGCGAGGGATGGATGGATTATGTATTTTTTTTCTGGTATTAGGTGGAAATGGAGGAGTTTAGGTTATATTTCCCGTTTTCTGTGGAATGGGAATCGGGGGTTAGTTCTTCCCATTTTCTGTGGAGTGTGTGTTTAGTCTTTCCCGTTTTCTATAATGTCAAAGGATGGTGTATCTAGTCTTCCCATATTTCTATGAAGTTAGGGATTCGTTGATAAAAAAATCCCGTAATCTGTGAAAAAAACGTTTATGTTTTATGTTTTCCCTTTTTATTTATTAGTACTCGATGTATCCCGTTTTCTGTTATATGATTTCCGTCTTATTGGATTTCCATTTTCTATGAAATCAGAGATAAATATTTAATGTTTCCCTTTTCCTATAAAGTGAAGTGTTTTCTATAAGGCGAGGGGTCAATGTATCTTTATGTTTCTCGTTTTCAGTGTCCTAAGAGAGCGAAATATATATATTTGATTATTATCTGTTTCTATAAAATAAGTGCCGCGTTTAGTGATTTCAACATTCAATAATAGGAGATGCCTTTTTTCATTTTGCGTTTTATGTGAAAGGAGAGATAGTTGTTTTGACTTTGTCATTTTCTTTTTCTTTTTTCTTTCTTTTTTTATGAAGAGAAAATACAATTGTCTCCTTTTCTCTACAGGTTTAAGTTACGCGCGAAATTTGATACTCTGGCAACGAACCAGTGATCAAATGGCCTCAAAATATTGAATAAGAATGAAAAGATTGAAATTCTTTTCTGTTATTTATCTATCTTATTTGTAAGTCTGGTAATTATAAGAAGGATTAGTTTTAGATCGAAAACGAAAGTACTGTCAAGTATATATAGATTTTACAGACAGTAATGCTAATAGAAATATTCTCCATTATAACAAGGATATTGGGTTTGTATATGTCTAATAGATTTCGAAAATTCTACAAATAAACCCTATTCTACCAAGAAACCGCTTTTTCTTATCCTTTCCAATTGTCTCAGAGTATACCACGTAACATCCAATCTTTGTCTTTTGATATTACAATACTCTGAATTATTCTTGTATCACCTGTAATATCCCTTTGTGGTTTCCGAAGCGCTGCATCATTGTCCATTATTCTGCCTTTCCTGTGAGGTTCTCTGTGAATGCGTGACGTCATATGCAATCGTGACGTCATTGTCCCTGACGTCACCGAAGTATCACCAGGACTAATATTTTTTGTGTGAATCAGGGAAATGGCATTAATAGAAGGCAATTATATTGATTAATGTGTAGATTGGTCTATATATCTAGTAAAAGAACCCTCTAGACATCATAGGAGATATCTAGATAAATGCAATTCATACGAAAAAGGCCACAAAACAAGCCACCTTCTTTGAATCCAAGCAAAACAAAAAAATACAGATAACCCAGCGGACAATAACATGAAAGGCGCACTTGATGACGTCAGAGATCAGTGACGTCATGGCACGTGGTCTCTCATCCTGTGTTGTTTTCGGGATGTTTGTTGCATCATTTGGCTTTCACCCTTTGCCGTCATGCTCGGATTCCTGGAGTGATTGAACCCTTTGTATTTACTCATTCACCTGTTTTCTTGGTTTCGGTAAATTCGAGATTAAGGTTCTTTTTTTTTCTTTTTTTTCTATCCTTTTATGTTGTTTTGTTTACTCGGATTTCATGATTATTATTTTAGGTCCGTAGTCATTATACGTTTTTTTTTCTTATCATTCTGCCTTGTTTTTTTCTCTCTTATTATTAGGTTTACATATATTATCCCTCTCGATTTTGATTCTTGTCTTCCTTTCTTGTATTTGTTCTTTCATTTTTTTTTTTTTTTATTTTGTAATATCTTTATCATCATCGATATTGTTATCCTGTTTATCAACGTT
>BOPN01010293.1:0-2500 GCA_017312705.2 Penaeus japonicus
TATATATATGTGTGTGTGTGTGTGTGTGTGTGAGTAACCCACAGAACAGCAGAACAGCAGGCGTTGCAGGAAGTCTGGTGGGAAGTCGGCCCGGGCAACGCGAGGAGAGTCAGTAGCGCATAACGAGGGCGAGCGAGGAAAGAGGGGAGAGGAGATCCGGCAAGGGAGGACGGCGAGGGAAGAGGGAAGAAGAGAGGGTCGGTCGTCCGAGAAGTGGAGCCACAAGGGTCGTCTGTTCCCCGCCAGACGTCGCCTAAGCTCTGTTTATCAGGGGAGGCCAGCCAAGCCGCCCCCCGCCACTGCCAAATACTACCACGGCAACTCGCGCATTCTCAATATCACATCCCGAGAAGCAAAAATGTACAGAGATAAAATCAAAACATATATTACGCGGCCAGTCGGGTTGCCAGAGGTCCCAGGAGCTTCCCAGGGGCGTGGGCGGGGGCGGCACCACCGCCACTGGACCATGTGAACACGCTTTTACCGTGAGCCGCCCGGCCGCCATCAGGCTCACACGTGAGCTAACATCACGTACGGAAATTGTGTCATCATCATGCTTGCAGGTTCCTCTGCCCCACGAGGCCGTCAACGTTAATTGAGATCAGCAATTAACGACCATTATCTCAAGATAAATAAACTGAACGGCAGCTGAGAACATCATCCGAAGATGAAAAATATAAATTGCGGACACGATGTAAATAATGCCAACGAGGCAAAAAGTTAGAGGTAGTGATAGAGACTACCACACTTCGGGCGCCCTTGAAAAGTCTCCTCACACAAGGCAACCCTGATGTGTGTCCTGCGCATCGGTTCTTCACCCTGGTCTTGCCTTTTGTTACATGACTTTCATCCTTCACTTTTCGCGAATTTCTCCTTCAGTTATATCGTTTCGTAACCTGCGACAGTAACATTATGGGCGCGTGAACAGTGTGGCATACTGCGTTAGCAACAATGATACAGGTGGTTTATTATGCCAGACAAGGTCTCCAGGTGACGTCATCTCAGTGAATCATCTCATTGAATCGCGTCGCCGCCAGTGATTGATGGATGGGCGAGAGCACAGAATTAATGGCTATAATCTCCGGGCAAAACATGCTCTTGAGACTATACGCTGATGCCTGTGGTTAAACCTGAACATGGTCATAACATCATAAATCTGATAGAGGAAAAATGAAATGCTCTAAACAAATGACAACTACATGATAGAATGTAAAGAGCGGCAAACGGGCGAGGCTGATCCGCAGCGGTCCTTGACGGGTGGGAGGACGTGGCGCTGGCCAGGTGGCTGCGTCCGACCTCCGACGCAGGACCCACGGGGAAAGAAGCCACTTGAAGAGTTTATGTGAAGAATATGGCCTCTTGAGCCGCCAGTAAACTCTCGCTTTATGATAATTTCTCGACCCCAATGCTAGCAAAACTGCTCGAGTGACAGTCTGATGATCCTAGAAACATTCACGCAATCTGAATGGGAGGTTTACGACCCGTATAAAGCACTACAACTCCCGTGACAGCTTCAGAATAATTGACAAACACCATAATACCTTATCACACAAATTATACATTCGCGCATTCTCATAACTGTCTTCGTATATTATGTCGACTTTTAGCATTTTTTCCTATTTCACTCAGGCAACAACACAATTTATCTTTTTGTTCACACAAACTCTTTTCAGACATCCGAAGATACAAACACCTGATGTCATTCTGTTTTTATAACTTCACAGGTTCTTTTTGACTATTGACTGCCGCTCTGCACCTGTAGTTTGCTGCACAACGTGACTTTTTTCAACAGAATGAGACACACTATATGTAAACACTGAGATGGACCCCACCCCGTTACTGCGATGCATGTTCATTGTTCACTGTACGAAAAAAAGAAAACATTGTCATATGACAACTCGACAATATCTCATCTTACCATTTACCCTCAAGATAATTCCTATGGATTCTTGATTAACCTTGCACACAACACACATACACACGCAAGTATATATATATATATATATATATATATATATATATATATATATATATATATATATATATGTATATATATATATATATATTACGACCCCAAAGATACTTACTATCAGTAAATATAATAGATACATTGTATAAATGCTAATGATAATAATGATGAAAATGATATTATCAACAACAACACTATTATTGGGTAATATAGTAAAATGTCAATAACAGTAATGCTGATAATCAGTCTATCTGCAAAATACGACTATCAAATAAGGTTATGAAGACTGGAAAAATGCAAAGTGCAGCGACCGATATTACTGCAACCCTAGAGAGCGCCGGGTAACGTGAGATGAACAGAAAAAAAGATATACGGAATGTCTGATAAAGCTTTAAAAAAGAAGCCAGGCAAAAGGTTTTGTACTGAGTGCCAGAGGGAGATAATTGCCGGTTTGAATTTAGAAGGATTATTGAATAGTTATCGAAAAAGTTTGTTCAGAAATGCTAATTTGTTATTTTTACTTGAATAAAA
>BOPN01010293.1:7500-12500 GCA_017312705.2 Penaeus japonicus
AGGTTATGTCACAGCAAGAGTCCTGTACTTGGCCCTCGTTCAAGGCCAACGGTAATGCCTTAAGATGGACAGCAGCGGACGCGATGGTGTCTGAAATGTCTTCAGCTGAGAAAAGAACCACCTCCCCACCCACGCACTCTGCCTCTCTTCACATTAGCGTAAATAATGAGGATGTAGAGGAAAAGTTCTCAGGATGTCTATAAGGGGTTTACTTCCTGTGCATGAAAGAAACCTGAACTTGAATTTAGAATCTATCTAGGTCTATCATAGGTTGATGAGGTTTGATATACCTATCTATTACGATATACCCATGTGGTTACATAAAAGAATCCTTTATCTTGGTATGCTTTCTCCCATCCTTTTCCCAAATCCTTTCGCCCCGCGATGCAAATATAAAAGACAGTCAGATGTTAAAATATCTTTCCCAGCGACGACCGCATGCGCAACACTATGTTTAGTCTGAGCATGAGAAGGGAACATGTGGGGAATGGTGAGTCAGGTTTTTATTTAAGTATTTCATCCTCAAAGTGGAATAGGGAGGAAAGTTGCATTACAAGTGTATATATATTATACATTGTGAATCCATACGCTAAATCGGGGGTTTGCAGATGCTTCGTATTGTCACGCACACACACACGCACGCACACACACACATACACACACACACACGCACACACATACACACACACACACGCACACACACATACACACACACACACACGTACACAAAGCCACAGACAAGCGCGTTGAGGAGTTCGTTCGAATTCTAAAGGACGGCTTTCGTCGCTGTCTACTGTCCTTTGCAAATGTCAAGTAAAGTACGTCTCTCGTGATACAACTTGTGGATGTCAGCGTCCACTTGCTTTGAGGGCGAGGCTGACACACTAAAGATTATAAAGGACGTAACTTACATCAGAAATGTATTATGTATGAAGAGATAATCAACCTAAATTGTTCCTTTTTTCTCTTCTTTCTCATTCCCTCGCCATCTTTCTCTCTCTCTCTCTCTTTCTCTCACACACACACACACACACACACACACACACACACACACACACACACACACACACACACACACACACACGCACACGCACACGCACATACTCACTCTCTGTCTCTCTCTCTCTGCTATCTCCCCCCCTCTCTCTCTCTCTCTCTCTCTCTCTCTCTCTCTCTCTCTCTCTCTCTCTCTCTCTCTCTCTCTCTCTCTCTCTCTCTCTCTCTCTCTCTCTCTCTCTGCTATCTTTCTCCCTCTCTCTACCTCTATCTCTCCCTCCCTCTCTTTCTATCTCCCTCTCTCTCTTTCCCTCCCTCTCTTTCTATCTCCCTCTCTTTCTATCTCCCTCTCTCTCTATCTCTCCCTCCCTCTCTTTCTATCTCCCTCTCCCCCCACTCCTTCTCTCCCTGCACTTTTCCTTTCCCCTTCCCTCTCTGCCTGGATCCTATATCAGAGCTCCTACGCCCAACTGTCAACAAATATGAACCTCAAGTAAACAAATTGTGCCACCCTATCTGATGACGCTTGCATGGGTGCTTGTACCCAGGCTTTGGTTCCTTAGCAAAATATTGTCTTTGGCTTAAGATCAAAGTAAGGAAGATTAGAAACTTGCAAAAACTTGATAAGAAAAAAAGCACTCTCATAGTTCTGTAGATTGGAAAGATCATCTGGGGTCGCATTCTAACTCTTTCCTCAGATGAAGAATCGTGAAACTCGTAATAACTTAACAACGACAAAAGTATATATGACAATGCTATAAAAAATAAATGTAATCTAATAATAATTATAATGATAAAATGTATAATGATGATAATTATAAAAATAATCCTGAAAATAATAATGATGATAATAATAAATTATTGATAATGATAATGATGGTGATAATAATAATAATAACAAAAAATAATAACAAAAATGATAATAATGATAATAATAACAACAATAATAATCACAACAAAGATAGCAAAGATATTGATTATTATGATAATGATAATAATAATGATAATAATAACTACTAATACTAATACTAATAACAATAACGATAATAGTAACAATGATGAAAAAATGATAATATTAATAACAATAATAAAAAGAAATAATATATACTCAGTCTTAATTAAGTCATAGAAATAGCAATATTGATATCAGAATATGATAACCATGCTAGCGCAAAAAGTAAATCTTATATATATGATAGTCGTAATCCTAACAATAATATGCTGAAATACTTGTAATACTTGTAGTGATGTATATACTAAGCCTGGGGATTACATTGCCCAGGATATCAACATACGCACCACCGCGATCTCTGATAACAATATACAAAGCAGAAAATTAGGATGGAAGAATGATAAAGAAAACAGCATCATAAGATACATTTAAAAAACAAATGTGTGTAGACAAATATATATATATATATATATATATATATATATATATATATATATATAACAAGAAGAGCACCTGTATTTCAAATTGTGTTACGTGTTGAAATTGAGGCGAAATTCAGTTAGCAGCGGGACAGCCGGTAACTAGACTAGACACTCGGCTCGTAGTCCATAACCGATATATATATATATATATATATATATATATATATATATATATGTATATATATACATATACATATATATATATATATATATATATATATATATATATATATATATATATATATATATATATAAAGAACATCAAGCTACCTTCACGAGACGAGGTTCACGACCAGCGGTTATGTGACGTTGTTTTAATTTCAGACGATCACATATAATGACGTCACTTACCTGAAGAGAGAAAAAGGGAATGGTTAAAAAATCAGTAATCGTAAATAAAGATAGCTTAAACTTTAAATATTTTCTGCCCCCTCTCCTCTCTCTCTCTCTCTCTCTCTCTCTCTCTCTCTCTCTCTCTCTCTCTCTCTCTCTCTCTCTCTCTCTCTCTCTCTCTCTCTCTCTCTCTCCTCTTCTTTTCGTTTTTTTTTTTGTTTTTTTTTTTCTCGGTCTTTCACTTTCTGTTTCTCTGACTCTTTGATGTTACGTGTGCGTGTCATTTAACATTACTCTCGTTTTTCTCTTTCTTCGTTTTCCTCTATCTCCCTCTCTCTTTCTCACTCACACCCTCATCCTTCCAATCTAGCCAGATTGAATATCTCTTATCCCACCTACACTGGTATATGTCTGAGCCAGCGATCTCTAACGTAAACATTAGACTAATGTTTTGAGAAAGATTTTTGCGTTTGCCTGCAATATGAAATATGAGATCGTTTGTCTTCTTTAACAGAAAGGCCGTAGTTCCACTGTGAGTGAACAATGGCACTGTACATCAGGGGTTCTTGTATACACAAACATAAAAAGGTTTATATAAATAGCAAAGAGAGAGGATTCATCAACAGCGTCTTATGTGAAACGTGGCAATGATTTCATACTGAAATATATGTTTTGGGAATTAAAAGAAAAAAAGACTACTGGTGTTGAATATAGCCTAACCAGACAAGCATGTGAGAGGAATGAAAGGGAAGCACACGCTAACACATCGTTTTTTCTTTCTTTCTCTCTTCTCCCCCCCCCCCCTCCCTCTCTCTCTCTCTTCTCTTCCCTCCTCTCTCTTCTCTATTTTCCCTCTTTGTTTCATTTCTCACTTCTCTCATTCCTTTTCCTTTGACCCATCTTTTTTTTGCCACTGTATATTCACAACATGTGCATGTAAAGAAGCTCGCATATACAAAAGCAACAAAAATTGCTACCATCCCTCGCAGAAGAAAAATGGTGCATATCATATTTTACTCGTAGGCAGGCAACTCAAACCATCGTAACACGGTGCATCTGGTATCCGAGTATGACCTTGACGATCGTGAATTTCATCCTAAAGAACAGTTGGACACAGCATTACTGATAGAACTTTGAAATCACACAAAAATGGAGAATGCCATCAATGCAGGATGTGAAGTAAGATGTGACCGTTGGTAATGTAATTTTGACTGGATGTGAACTAACTCGCGGCTGCTGAACTCGTGGTTATAATAAACGATTGCAGATTTTCTGAATCCTTGGTTTTCTCCATTTGGTTGTTATTTACAACACAGAACACATGGCAAGAAACAGGAGACTTTTGCTATCGCTGACATTGTTTATTGTATGAGAGTATTACTGCAATGTCCGCCACCGAGTTGAAACGAAGTTCTCAACGCTTCTTCCTCTAGGCTTCCGAACGCGTGTACAAAAGCCAGAATTACACGCGCAAGCCATTTTCTCTGTTCACGTTGAAATTGGGAAGAACTGAAGTGAAGACACAAGAAAAAAATACTTATCGATTCACTTGCGTTATCTAGCAGAAGCTGATAACTGCAGCCGGTCGGGAGTCCCTCGGAAATTTGATATCGAAGCAACCAGGAAGGAAATTGTACACCCTATCTAATGCCCAGAATCAACGTCCGTGTTCAGCAGCTTCCAAATATAGAAAATGTACAGGCACTCTGCAGCTACACTGTAAAGAGTCTACAGAAATACTCATCAAGGTGTTCAGACACTCGCTCTTATGGTATTCTACTCATTTTTTTTTCAAAATAAGAATTACTGCGTACAGCGGCTCGCATATACAGTGTACAACAAAGAGGTCACTGTTTAATTCTTAAACATTTTACATTAGTCTACACGTCTTACATCATCAACTCGCAAACAATGAACATTGACTCTAATACCTAAAATGCGCCGGTGCTCAGTTATGCTATTAAGCATAACCTAAAAACTGTCTCGGTTACTCGAAAAATGTGCTTTCTATTCGTCTGATATACAGGTGATGGCATCCATCAACTGAATACTCGACAGGTGGGAACAGAGCCAAGACTGTGTGACTTGTAGGTGTGCTGGTGATCACAGCCGTTGAGTGTTCTGTTGCTGCCTGTTTATCAAACTAAGTCATGTCCCTTATTCCCTTTCCCGCTCTTGTTTGTTTCTCCTTTGGCACATACAAGCACTTTCACATGCATAAAACCGTGTGAGGGTGT
>BOPN01010293.1:17500-20000 GCA_017312705.2 Penaeus japonicus
ATATTACCATAATGGTATTACAGATTTACCACCAACAACAACACAATAATTACAGCAATGGCAATAATGATAACAATAATAACTGACAGTAATGAATATAATTGCATTGGTCATTTAAATGGAAATGATGAAGACAATATCAATGAAAAATAATAATGATAAAAAATTATTACGATAATAACGATAGTAATAATAATGAAAAAGATGATAATGAGGATAATGATAATAAAAATGACCACAGTAATATGATGATAAAGATGATAATAATGACTATATCAGTGATAATCATAAAAAGATAAAAATAATGGAAATGAAAACTATAGTCATAATAACACTAATGATAATGTTGCATTATGATGTAAAAATAATGATAAATATTATGAAATGTGCTCCTAGTAAGCGTCATAGTCTTGTGAGTGTGGGTAAAAAAAACAAAAAACAAATAAACAAAAAACTTGGTACATAAATTACGCACGAAAAAAATATCAGTCTTCTCTTATAGCTTATGTACACAACATGTCTAAAACATGACGACATACAGGGCCAAGTGTCCGTGCTATCAAGTTCCCCAAACTGTCC
Organism: Penaeus japonicus; assembly: GCA_017312705.2. NCBI lineage: Eukaryota > Metazoa > Arthropoda > Malacostraca > Decapoda > Penaeidae > Penaeus > Penaeus japonicus. The sequence continues at coordinate 18,080 of BOPN01010293.1, forward strand.
TACAAGAATGCCATGTCCTTGATCTCTATTTTTTTCTCTGAATAACCTCCTGCTGAATTCAATCTCTTTCCGCTATAATATTTTCGGATACTAAACAGGTCGGACTTTCTTTGCGGAAATGTCGTCATAATGAACGGGATATCCTCATATTTAGTTGGTTAGCGACGACAGTCTCTCAGACCCGAGCTCGGTCGTTCGTCAATTACAGTTCTGCCAGATGGAACGAGTCTCTTGGTCCTGATTGGTCTTGGAAAGTAGTTTGGTAGTTAGGGACTCAGCTTGGTAGTAAGAGATTCTTAGCGGTTACTTCATCCTGAAATGGAATTTCTTGTAAAAATCTGCAGCGCAACTGAGAATTGTGAAAAGACAAAAATATGTTTTTGTTTTGACTGTCTTTATATTAGAAAAAGAGATATCGGCCTCTCTGCGCGGGCATGCGGGTGAGGTCAGTGCGTGTTCACAACATACCCACATATTCTCGTATAGTGTAAGACCTAATTCTACTTAGCCTGTAGAATTACTCGTGAATTACTTTTTGGTCGCTTTTGACTGAAAACTGTTAAAAGATATGTGGCTTTTATCACGTGTGTGTACCCTGCACCTGTCACGAGAATCCAGTTGCCTACCACATGTTCTCGAAGATGACCATGAATTTCCAGTGTGTTTTCAACAACTGTTGTAATGGAAGAAATGAGTGATCATCTTTTTTTAGAAAATGTATTGGTTAATTCTTCAGTTTTTTTAGGAAGACTTGTTCTTCAGTGTTTAACGAGTAGTTGCCTCATAAAAGCATTGACTAAATCCCTACTGCATCTCGCCATGCTACCAAGAGCGTCATGTTCTTATGTTGAGGAAACATGAGCAGTCCTTTCATTTATCATGTAGATAAAATCCTTCCCTTTAGCGTGTGTGTGTTCTGCCATGAAGGTTAGAATACCCGATCATCCAAATAGTTAGATGTGCGGGTTTTTTTACTCTCAGAGAAGTGGCAACTCTCTTACAATGTGTTAAAGTATCAAGTACCTTGACCTTGTGCACCTGGTTGGCAATAGCTTATACAGGTCTGCTAATGAGAAACACACCCCTGATAAAAAAATAAAAAAAACACAACGTATTCAGCGTTATATCATAAGCTGATTCCTCAGCGGTCACGTCATTAATCACGCTTTGAGCAAATGCACTTGGCGTGTGAGCCACTACAAGTTACCGAGATAAGACGGTGTCTCGAAACAAGGACCCTCTGTCCAAGGGAGGGTCTGTGCTAAGGATGGTCCCGTGGATGCAGTTAGTGTCGTGAGAACCTTACGCACATCTCGCACTTGTCTCTGACGGAACGCTACATGCTCTTTCCAGCGTCTTACTTGCGAATCCTGGTCCCTCGTGAGCGAGATCGCCTCCCTCCGAATAAGGGTATACGATGTCCGCCAAGGAGGACATGCATTCAAAATTTCAGTTTATGCATGCGGATGTGCATAAGGTCATGTTCTCCCTGAAATTTAGACAACGTTCACTAATTCAAGTCAAAAGGTATCGTCTCCATTACTTTACTCCTTTGATTTTTTTTTCTTTTAATCGGTGATTTACGAAGGATTCTATTGCACCAAAGTGCAAACTTTGATTTAAATATGTTATCAGTCTAAATATTGTTTCAACTGAATTTCTAAACTAATTCAAACGCACCTTTATGCCAACACTAACGCTAATAAAGAATGAGATGATAATATAAGCAAAGACGAGAAGGTCACTATCCACGTACTAAAAGAAGATGGAATCGAATCATCACTCCGTTTGTTTTCTTAACCAGTGTCGTCTGAACTGTGCTGAAGGTGATTCGCTTGACTTATTGTAAACACAGAAACGCGCGCGGGTGGTACAACAACAACGTAGATTATAGCTACTGGGATTTTATCGTCCATAAACA
>BOPN01010294.1:0-7500 GCA_017312705.2 Penaeus japonicus
CTCTCTCTCTCTCTCTCTCTCTCTCTCTCTCTCTCTCTCTCTCTCTCTCTCTCTCTCTCTCTCTCTCTCTCTCTCTCTCTCTCCCTCTCCCTCTCTCCCTCGCCCCTTCCCTTCCTGCCTCCCTCGCCCCTTCCCTCCCTGCCTCCCTCTCCCTCTCCCTCCCCTTCCCCCTCCCTCCTCCCGTCTATCTGTCTATCTATCTATCTATCTATCAATCTATCTATCTATATCCCCTCTCTCTTCTCTCCTCCTCTCTCCCCTCTCCTTATCACTTTCCCTCCCTCCCTCCTTCCCTGTCTCCCTCCCTGTCTCCCTGTCTTCCTTTCTCCCTTTCTTTCGTGATCCGGTCGACATTCCCTGTCTCTCCCCCTGTGCTGCATGGGTGGCGAGGGCAAGGCATTACAACTTCCAATAATGAATTATTAATCCGCGGAGGCTATCACATTACCTGAAGCGCATAGTCTGGAAACTCCTAAACTCCTATGCCAGTATGGGCTTGGATGTCTGGATAATGGAGTAGCGAGTGTTAGTGACCTAGAATATGTGGAGATAGCGCTATAATTTCTGTGAATCAGAGCAGTGGGGTTGAGTTTGGTTGTCAGGGGTTGTAGGTCGCGCTGCCAGCCAGCCTCACCTTCCTCGGGGTGACGCTGCGATCGTTCTCAGGTAGGAGGATAATGGAACTACTCTCAGAGAGGTAATCTCATGTGGATTGTCGTTAAGTCTGTAATATTGGCACTAAATCTCGAGGAAGTGTTGAGGAGGATCGTCTATCAGCAATTATTTTATGCGTGACTCGGGACGGCGTCGGGAGGATTATATCGGTTCATCCAAGCACTTGATCCCGTCCTCCTCTCCCTCCTCTTCTCCCTCCCTCTCTCACTCCTACCACGCCCTCTCTCCGCCCCCTGCTGCACAGAGCTCTGTCATCAGCCCCTTCCTGGTTTCTACCCAATAACGCTGCCCCCATTATTTCAGTGGTCGTACCAATTTTCTCGGAAATATTTGCACCAGCATCTTTCCTCCCCCTTCGTCTCCACGATCACATCCCCATCATATCAACATCCGCCCTATAGTTCACTTCTTTCTTTGACCCCTTTCCCACTATTTCCTTTCCAGGCCACGTAGTCGCTCATTTTCTAATCAGCCCTTCTCTTTGTGTCCCACAGCTCGTACGCGATCTCTCCTTCAATTCCATTTTCATCCTCTTCTCCTTCCTCATCTTCGGCCCTTGAGCAATGTGCCTGGCGATATCATCACTCCTTCCTCGTCTCGTTTTATGGCCAGGCTCTGCTCTCGCGAAACAACATTTCCAAGCTCTGTCTTTCCGCTGCCTCTCCCTCCCGAGCGGACATGAAGTATTATTTCTTGACGTTCCTCCGAGGCCTAAGTATTGTCGGTAATCCCCAGCAGACGAGGCCCTTCACGTCCCGGCGATCCTCCGGCGACCCTGGCTTGCGACGGCCGTCCTCCGCCGCGACCCATCTCCCCATTCGCGTTCTTGCTTATTTTCTCTCATGCCTTTTGCGTCCTTTCCTTTCGCTTCATTTTTTTTCTTACCGTTGTTCATCTTCTCATACTGTTCCGTGGCTCATTCCCCTATACTTTACATCCCCACTCATTCGGATCATCCCCACTCAGTGGATATTGCTCACACTCACCCAGCCCTTTAAAGTGTATATCCGCTCTTGCAGTTTCAACCATTTTTTACGCTTTATTTCCTCCTAGAATTCCCTCTCGCCTGCCCGGATTCACTCCGTAGTTCACTTGATTTGTCTCTCCTCTTTCCTCTCTGCGACTCCATATTATTTTAGTCCTCCTTTTCCTCCTGCCATCGGTTACACACAAATGTAGGTGTGCAAACAACTAGCTGTCGATGTCTGTTGTTGATGTAAAATGTGTGCGGTCGAATCCTCTGGAAGGCGCCATGGAGCCGAGTTTTCAAAGCTTTTCTGGGAGTCGCCATATGTTATCGGGGATAGAATTCTGACGTCCTTGTTGGGGATAGTATATGGTGGAGGGTAGAGGGAGGCAGGAGATCGATCTGACGTCGCTTATCTATATATTCAATCGAGTATGAGCCTGTTCGTGTAGTTTTGCATCCATCTTCTCTATCTATCTATCTATCTATATATCTAACTGTCTATCTCCCCTTTTCCCTCTTCCTCTCCCTTTCCTTCGCTCCCCCTCCCTCCCTCCCTCATCTAACACTCTCCCGTCCTTTTTTGTGTTTCTTTTCTATTTGTCTTCCACTTCGATTTCAGACCACATGTGAGAGGATGTAGTTTATCCTGAGCAATAATGACCACAAGTTGGAGCAACTGCGAAACTTTAGTATTTCTTGTCTTATATATTGGACGATACTTTCCTGCTCTCTGGTTGACAGAGTTCCGGAAGCAATACAGTTTACGAAACATATATTTTAGATGGAATGAGTTAAGAAAATAAAATCATAGCTCCTATCCTAAATTTCCGAACAGAGGGTCGTAATAATGAGAACAATTCACCGCCAGAGAGCAGTGAGACGTAGACGTGATCGGACGCCGCGGTGACCTGATCCCGCATGAATGATAGCGCAAGCGAGAACGAACCGTGTGCCCTCTGACGTGTGACCTGATATCACAGCTTGGGGTTAGTGTTCATCCAGGAAGAGTCTGGGGTTCGGGAGATGCGAAGCAACCTTGTGGGTAATGCTAGATTGATATGAGTTACGGGGCTTATCATTTGGGAATTGGTGAAGCTAGATGATACCAGGTGTTTGGGTGTTTTTTTATTCGGATAATTTTAGGTGAATAGGAGAGAAGAGGTGGGTGACGCAGGTGTTTTGCCCAATACCTGGCTGGCACTGCCGCTGCCACTCACCCGACCGTGATCCCTATGTTTACACACAGACCCCTCTATCCATTAGGACGTCGGATGTAGTTGCGTGTTTATCCGTTCTTATTTTACACTTTATGACATGGGGAGGATGGCTTGAGGTTTTGAGGCCGCACATTTCCTAGAGACTTTAGTAACAGTAATATCTTTCCCGAAAACAGTTACGTGAAAAAAATCCATTCCTATGAATACCAGACCCGTATTATTAAGTCGTAGAATAGTAAAGTAAGAAAAAAGATAAACGAGGTAAATATAATTCTATCCTAAACAACCACCAAGATGGAGTAAGGATACGTTTTTTATACTTGTATAACTTTTTTAAAAGTCAGGTACCATAAGGATCCATGCACCAGTCCTAATCGTTCAAAATGAGGAATGAGATATCAGTGTCCCAATTTCTACTCATAATTTAGATCGATTTTGTTAGCACTGACGACGAGAGACCTGTGACATGAGGATCCCGGTTGATCCAGGTTTGAGGAACGAGGGAATGTGCGCAGGTAAATCATCTCACCTGTCGGGCGCCAAGTACTTGCTGGGAAGGCTGCCTCGTGCTTCATTTCTAGTCTTTTGAGGGTTTACATTATCGTCGATGGCAATCTTCAACTATTGATTGATTGCAGTATTTTGCTTTGCGCTTAGGTACGATTTTAGACGATTTCCCTGCGATGAATTAACATGGTAGCTTTCCGTGCATTTTGTATTTGATATATCCAATTACGTTGATATATGCTATCAGTGGCATATAACTGGCCATGGAATGTTTTAAAATATTGCATGAGACGGAGAAACTACATGGATAAGTGAATGGCGACGTGAAGACCCCCAAGGAAAGAGAAAACTCATTAAAGTAAAATGAGCCAAGAGGGAACTAAGTTCGCGTTGAGGTTAAAGAATCTGTGATTTCGGCCTCGTTCTTCTGCATGGGAGGTCATGCTGCGTCATGCCAGGTCATCCTGACATGTTACATGCTTTGGCAATGTTCACGGTGTCATGCAGAATGGGGACGGGATAGGATACAGGTTCTTCCCCGCATTGATGATTTCCACGTATATCTGAACATACCTTTTTTTTGTCTGTGTAATACAAATGACATGTCCCTAATGTGTAACTTTTATCTTTACAGGTAAGCGTCAGATGCAGTGCCAAGGTGTGGGTCTATGTAGGACGAGATGGTGTGAGTATTGATTCTTACTACTTGAGCGTCGGTCAGGGCTCCAGTGGGACTTGTTTGGTCGTTATCAGGTTACATGATGAATGTACCTTTAACTCTAGTATTCCTCCATGTGAGTGATATTTCGCTTTCCTCAAACAGTGCATATTATGAGGTATAGTAAAGCGAAAGGGGAGCTCTGAGATGGGTGAATGACTGGGAAACAAAGAGAGATCCGGAGTATAGAAGAGAAGAGAGAGGAAGGCTCCAAAGATGATTAAAGAGAGGGAAGAATGTCAAGAACGAGAGGAGAGAAACGGTAAGAAGAGAAATCGAGAGAAAAGGACGAGGAGAGAAAATGTGAAAGGCAGATGTAAAGAAACGAGAAAGGGTAAGAGAAGGGGAAGTGTAGTAAGAGTCGAAGGGAAAGGAGAACAAGGAGATGAGAGAAAAGGTGAAAATAAAGACAGGATCCGATAATACATGGACCTAGACGAGAGAGGAAGACTAAAGGAGAAAAGAAAGTAGACAGAAACAGAAGATAGAAGGGATGGAACGAAAAAAGAATAATGGGAAGAGGAAAGAAAGAAGAAGAGAAGGGGGAAAGAAGAGAAGAGGACAGATGAGAAAGAGATGACGTCAGAGGAGAAAGAGATGAGGACAGAGGAGAAAAAGATGAGGAGAGATGAGGATAGAGAGAGTAAGGACTAGAGGAAGAGAGGAGGAAGGAATGGAGGGAGGGTACGAGGGAGAGAGTGAGATAGTGTGTGTGAGAGACGAGGTTGGGGGTGAGAGCGTTGATATGCACTGGGTGACGTGACACTATGGTTGCAGTGCAGACCACCACGTTCTGTGCGGGTCAGCGTAATCAGCAGAGAGGGAAAGTGGACGCAAAGGACGCGCGGCGGTGGATGGTGTATGTGGTCCCTTAGGAGAGGGAAAGTGGCACCATATGGAGAACTAGGGGTAAGGGGGGGAGCGTGGGGAGGGGTTGATAGGAGAGGAGTTATGTGGACCATCTGCTATACGCTATTCCGGTTCCTTGATCACGGTGCAAGATAGACCGGCGGAGCAAATAAACACCAACAAAAATACCACGCGACTCCACTCTTTTTTTTAGATGGCCAGAACTTTGTGTTTTCATTCAGTGGAACTCTCGTATCTTCCATTGAACGATCTTGTCGAAGTCACCCCCAAAATAAATTAAATACACATATTCATGATGTTTGTTTCTCTTATGTCCTTTATAAGCCTAGGTATTTATTCTCCATCCTTTTTTGCTTGTAACTTCGTCATTCATTTCTCTTGTCCACAAACACCATACGTCCTCAGGCATACTGTCTCTGGTATCAAGTGATATTTACTCTGTCACACGATGCGCATACAGGATGTAGCTGACGCCTTTAGTGCAATGCATCATTTAGTTTTCTTCTTCAAGTTCTTTATCTGGCCGTTGACAATTCCACACAGTACTGGAAGCAAGTTTCTCTGGTTCACATGGAATAACGGCACTTTATACTTTGGATAGTCATGTTATGAATGAAGAAGGCCAAAGCACATTTCGGTGTGACGCAACATCACCTGGACCCAAGATGTGGTCGTGGTCGTTGCCAGGCTTGCAGTTATTGCGGAAGATCCACGTTTTGCAAGCCTGAATCACTACTACGAGGGCAAACACGGGCCCGAGGAGCTGAAGCAGGAACACGTTTACAAACAAACAGTGACGTAACCCCGAAACATTCCCGTGTGTCGTTAAGAGCGCCGGTTACGAGGGAGCAGGTGGTCTGAGGTGCTAAGGAGGGAGAGCTGAATGGCCGTGAATGAGTTATAGGTGAGATGTAGTTGGTGTGATTGTTGACGTTTAATGATGACTGACTGGCGGATATTACCAAAGAGAAGCTTATTTCATGTTAGTTAGGGGGTAGTGCACTTGAACTTTCATATGACTTGCCGCGTCCATTAGGGCGATGACTGTTTCTCGGCTTCATTAAGCGTAATGGTGCAATATCGGGCTCGTTGTCTGGCGTAACTTGGTGTCGAGCACAAGTGTTCGTTCAATTAAATTTATCTACAACAATGGGCATTTTTTTTCCACTTCAGCCAGCCCTTTTACGAGTACTTTTGTGTCTGCGTGTGACGTGTGTGGTCAGTTTTCTCATAGTTGCGGTCAAGGTATGATTTTAAGTTCACACACGTACGTTCTCGCGTTTTTATGATGGAGATAACTTGATAGACGCAGTTAAGGTCAGTTTTGCATGTGGCATGACATGATTGAGGGGGAAATATATATATCTAATTCACGTTGTTGATTCATTATTGTCGTCAATTTTTTCATAAAACGTTTTATCAATACATATTATTGAAAGTTGTTCAGAAGATCAAAGTTTACCTCGAGAAGAACCGAGCTGAAATCTTATTTTGTGAGAGTTACTTTCTTCATTGCCTCCTTATTCAATGGCCTGAGTAAATCTTTATAGGTATTATATTTTATATATATTTTCTCTAGATATAGATATGATATTACTCTTAAAAAAGGCCGAAGGGAAACAAAAAACATGTTAAAAATTTACTATAAGGGGTTTAAAGAATGAAAAGGCAAATAAAGAGTACAGATAGTGCTAGTTCTTAAGCCTTCCCCATTCTGTCAACACCCTAACATCCCCTCATATGTTGTTCCTGTTGCTGTCGGCGCCGCGACTTAGAGTGGACTTGACAGCTCGTGTATGTATGAGACTTTTTTGCATTTTTTATAGACCCTTTGTTGAGTGAGGTATGGCTATTACTGTGGCATTTCGGGGGGCTTGGTTGAACAGACAGTTTTTAAACTATATTTCATCGTAGCTATTTACCATGGCAGCGGTAGCGAATAGCAATGTATCATAGGTCGCAGTCGCAGTGCGTTTAACACCATATGTATTCGTAGAGCACGTGTGAATTGCCAAATCAGTCGTTGCGGCGAAAACGCCAAGATCGCCGCTGCCTTTGCGCAACGTCCGTGGGATTCTCCGGGACCTCTACAGGCGCTCGGACGAAAAGAGAGGTCCGCCTTGGCCTCCAAAACCGGACTGAGGTCAAGAAGTTCTCTCTTATGCAATGCCTGCCTCTTCTTGAACGTTTCGATAATCAGTCTTTAATGAGAGCTTCTGTCGTAGAGCAAGGGAAGTTTGGTACATCAGACGCAGCTTCGTTCACACTTCACAACACACATGGTCTCTGCAATTATATGTTTGATCAAAGACTTTAGAACAAAAGACGCTCAACCATAGGATGGAAAACTGGTTGGTTGTACGCGGTTCTGCCGCATTCCCACTTCCCGCGGATTAGCTCCTTACACTAAAACTTACGTAAAACTCCGGTTAGTAGTCGCAGTATATACACACTACGTTCTATTCCGGAAACCAGTTCTCCCTTCCCCCCCCTCCCACTCCCTTTCAGCTCCCAACCCACGCGGTGCTGTGTTCCGTCCCTGC
>BOPN01010294.1:12500-22500 GCA_017312705.2 Penaeus japonicus
ACGCCTGCTTTATATTCATTTATTTGTGTTCCTATCGTTGTGTTACTTGCCGCTACTCCTTTTCTCTCTCAACCTTCATCCCTTAATCGTTCCTACTTTCTCCCGTCGCCCCTTCCTCATTCCCTTCGTTCGTTCGTTTGTTCCTTCCATCCATCCTTCTTTCACTCTTTCTCTCATTCTCTCCCCCCCTTTCTTCCCTCATTCTTTTCGTTTCTCCCTCCTTCTCGTTCTCCTATGTCCCACCCCCGCTTCAGCCCCTCTTCATCTCTCTCATTCCTGTGCTTCTGTGCTTCCCTCTCTCCTTCACCCATTCATTCCGTCACTCCCTCATTAATTCATTCACTCGCTCATTCACTCATTCACCCATTCATTCATTCTATCATTCACTCTCACTCATTCATTCACTCTCACTCACTCATTAACTCACTCACACTCATTCATTCACTCACTCACTCACTCACTGATTAACTCACTCACTCACACTTTCATTCATTGATTCATTCACTTCCTCATTCACTCACTTATACTTATTCATTCCCAAACTTATTAATTTCCGTATTCCCGCTCCTTCTTCCCACCCTTCCTCCTTCTTTCCCTCCCTCTCTCCCTTTCTCACTCCTTCTCTTCCTCTTATTCTCTCTCTCCCTCCCTCCTTCCCCCTCTCTCTCCCTCCCTCTCTCTCTCTCCTCCTCTCCCTCCCTCCCTCCCTCCCTCCCTCCCTCCCTCCCTCCCTCCCTCCCTCCCTCCCTCCCTCAGGCAAGAGTTCTATTATGCAATCCTCATTATCCATATGCTTCTGTTGGCTCATTACAGATTGTAATGCAACATCGTCGGATTTTGTGAGCGTGTGAGGGGATTTATCTCTGAAGTGTGTGTGCATAACACATGTGACTCCAGCATAAAGTGCGTAGTTATAGTATGGGTTCCGTTGAAATGTGAAGGAAGTGCCAAGCTGGCTTACATGCTGATGGTGCGGACTGCAAGCCAGATGCGAGTCGAGTGTGGTGACGTGAGTGCGAGGCAGGGTAACGTCCGAGCTGCTGGTGGTCGCGCACTGGAGTGTGAATGTCACGGGACTCGACCTTCACCATGCTGCTGCTGCTGCCGCCTCCTCGTTCTGTCTACTTAGGGCGTCTTTCTCGCCCCGTTTTTTTTTAATCTCTCCGTGCCTAAAGGACAGGTTGTTTAGAGTGGGTCCAAATATTTCAGTTTTATTCATTTCCGCCGGCGCTTGTTTGTTTTGACGTGGGGTTGTTTGGTGTGTTGTTAGGGTACGAATATTTGTTTACTTTCAGTTTATCTTTTGGGTATTTAGGCGTGTGCTGCATAAACTTCGATGGTTATTTGTGGTCTGTTGGGTCGTTAAGTGCCTTGCATATACTTTTTTTTTCCCGAGATGAACACTTCCATCTTTTATGCATGCAAAATATACACGTAATATCCACCGCCCTCTCCTTTTGTTATCTCGAAGTATTGTTCTAGGATCGTCTTGCACTGCTTAACAGGGCGTAGGCGGGGAGGGCGGTAATGAGGTAGACGCATGACTAGATAAAGTGGTGCGACAGGCAAGCATGTGTCAAGCATCCCTCGGAGTGTGGAGGAGGCGGTTAACCATGATCATTAAATTGCGATCAAGGAAGCGGGCAGCGGCAGTGCCAGGAAGTCGGCTGGTGACGGCGACGCCCCTGGGTTGTCCGCGGAGCACCTCGCCCGTCGCGAAGACTTCGTTCCTCACGGGGATTGGGGATAAGTGAAGGTTCTCATGCGCATGACAATCCCCTAAATATTGATACTCATGTTTTTGTTGTTTATCTTCATGGTGTTGGCATATTGTTTACCCTTGCAATTATAGAAACTTTTCTTTTGTTGCGCTTTATTGCTCTTCTTTTCTTCGTATGTTCATCGCCGTTTGTCTGCCTTTGTTGATATATGTATTAATGATAAGGATGATGGTAATGATAGTTAAGGTAATTATTATGGTGGTAATGATGATATTGATAATAATGTTAATGGTGATGATAATGATAATTGTCGTTATCATTGTTATCAATGATATCATTGGTGTTGTTGTTATTATTATTATTATTGTTATTGTTATTTTTGTTGTTACTGTTATTATTGTTGTTTTATTATAATAGTTATAATTATTGTTGTTATTATTATCATCATCATCATCATCATCATCATCATTATCCTAATCGTTATTATTATCATTGCTACTACTACTAGTATTTGTAGTAATAGTGTTATGGTTACTATTATTATTTGCTTATTATTGTTGTTATTACTGTTAAGAATCCATTATATCAATGTTATGATGATGATAAGAATTATAATGATATTAAAAACGATGATGATGAGGCCGTGTATTAATGATATCATCGTCATGATCGTGATCATCATCATTATCATCATCATCATCATCATCATCATCATCATCATCATCATCATCACTATTAGTAATGGTACTTCAGCGCTGTTATGTTATATGTTATAAGTTATCTTTGTCATTAGGTTTGCTATCAAAAACTGGTATCAAGTAAACCCGTGACAAGTGGCAAGTAAATCCGTGGCAAGTGGCGAGTAATCCGTGGCAAGTGGCGAGGCAAATACTGTTAGACATCTTTAAGGAGCGGTGGGCCGGGGTCACGAAACCTGCCATTGTGTAGTGTAGTTAGGGTTTTCTTCCGCAGAGTTATGTGTCTGCTGGATGTTGGTGGCTAAATGGCGGTATCTTCTTAATTGAGTTAATTATGTTGTTCTGGTATTCATTAGAATATTAATTATGGATAATGGTCCGTTTTGGGGAGTTTCATGGCGTCTATAGAGATATTAATCGTTGCGGGTTTGTAATGATCGGTTTGATGGATGCGTCAGTCGCGGCTAATATGATGTTGATAATGGTCGTTCTGATTAGTCGAATTAGATGTGCGATTGGAATGCTCATGCATATCGACAGCAGAAGGAATGTTTATTACAAGGTTTGAAGATACCGATTGCTTAATTCAGAAGAGGAGGACGGTGTGTTAAAAATATATAAACGTGGTGAAAACGCAAACATCGTAAATAACGTGAAGAAAACGAACAAAAGCAGATATTTCTCAAGGTAAATGTGTTGTGTAAATATCACCTGCGACTGTGAAGTCATGGTTATTTTGACATTTATCTTGTGAAACGTTTTAAAAGGTGGCAAAGTAGCTGCAGCACATTTTCTAGGTCGTGATTTTTTTTTATGAATGTTAAAAATATACATTAATATTTCTAAGCAAAGGTTCGATAACCAATTTTCTATAGATATAATCACGATGGGCCGGCTTCACTCCCTTTCCCTCACGCGATGTAGGTATTGATTGTTTTTCCTCCTTTTTCCATTATCGGTTTTTGCCTAAGGTCAAGCCAGCAAATTATATCTGCCTGTATGATGTTATCTTCGACGTCGGGAGGGGAAGCGGGGTGTGGCAGGGGGAGGGGGAGGGCATGGGGGTATGGGGGTGGGGGTGGAGAGGAAGGGGAGCTCGAAGGGGAACGATCGAGAACAAGACGCTTGGATACGGAAGAACAAAAGGGTGCTAGGGAAGGCGAAGGAGGAAAGATATTGATGAGGGGAAGGAGAGATGACGGAGGAGGCGAAGAGAGAAAGGAAGAGAGGGGGAGAGGGAATGAAGTGAGGAAGAGAGGATAATCCTAGAGTAGAGGAGGGGAGTGAAGAGTTACTCCGAAACCCACAGAAAGAGACTATATGGAATGGAGTGAGAATTAGGAGGGGGATCTAAGTATTGCGACCACGGAGATCAGAGGGTTGGACGGTGCAGCTCTGTTAAAGTTGTAATTATGGTCAGGATATCTCGGTGTGGGAGAGCTAGGAATAACACCATGTTCTTGTATTTTTTTCATTTTTTTCATTTTTCTATAGAGACGAATGATTTGCTTTTTCACAATACATTATTGTTAATATAGCTTAATAATTTTTGCAATCTCGAAAGCTCCAGTGGTTTATGCGGTTATTGTGAATTACCGAAGACAAGGTCCAAGGTCTGCACAATATTGTATAAGTTTTTATATTTTTTATTCAAGAAGAATGAGACGTCTTTGATTATGATTATGTTTTTATTCAAGGCAAGATGGAATAGCTCGACCAGGTGCGAGTTAGTAATTAGTGAAAAAGATTATTGAAGCATATTTGCGTACTTGTCTTTATTTGTATACAAATATCTTTACATATATGCACTATGGGTTTTGGCCAATACTGAAAGCTCTGGAGATAGCGGTAGTATCACTATACAAAAGTGGTTCTCAACTTTGAACACTTCTCTCCCTTTTCTTTTATTGTGTGTGTTTGTCCCCGACTTCCTAAAAAAGACCGCTCCATGTGCACACCTAAAAATATAGATTGATACTACATCGGGGGGTTGATGGAAGTCAAATGTTCCCAGGTGATCTGATCTACCCGTGTAAACGGAAGGGAATCCATTCATTAAATGGAATATGGTAAGCACTCCACGCCCCTCGTAGAAAACTCTCTCTCCCTGGGGAGCCTTCCTCCGGTGTGAGAAGTAAATAATCAACGCTAAATATTGCAATCTCTGTCTTTTATTTTGTTCTACCTTTCAGATGATTATTTTGTATCTGTCGTGTTAACAATATCGGAAATATTCACCGGAAGCGAGTATCTTTGGCGTTATTTGTCGGCGGCAAATCCCTGAAAAGGCTCTTTGTGCATAACAGAGCAGAAGCTGTCCCACCCGCGACCCGCCCTAGGCCTTCCTTCTGGTGGGCGTCACCATGAATTAGAGATAGCGAGGAGTGATGATATCGTTCTCTGAAGAGGCCGAGAAAAGGCAGTACGTACATGAGTTACTGAAAGAATCCTGAAGAGGGTGAGCATAAAGTTGCCGGGGTCACTGTACACCCACTTCCCATCCAGTCGCGACACGGCCTCGATGGCATATACGAAAAGTTTTCATAGCTGGTGGTCGGCCAAAGGACAGCCGTAAAATTCAGCTTTAGATATCTCGTTAGGCCTGGCTGTGTCCCCCAGGGATGCTGCAAAGATGAGCCAGGGACCGCCACCCGGACCTCGTGGAGGGATGAAGGGAGAGGAGTGGGAATGGGAAGAAAAGGAGGCAGGGAGGAAACGGGGGGGGGGGGAGAAATAAATCGCATTCATTCGTTCACTCTCACACACACACTCACTCACGCACTCACTCACTCACTCACTCACTCACTCACTCACTCACTCACTCACTATATATATACACACTCCTTGTGTAAATGTACATGATTGCGTTGTTGCATGTCCATGTGGTTGTCTATTTATCTATGTCTCTCTCTATGTATCTGTGTGTCCATACTTGTTCTCTTATGAGGGCTTGCGTTCTACCTTGCCCTGGTTAGGTGACATGACGGAGGCCGGCACCCGCACAGTCCCTCCACAGCACGGCGGGCGCCACCACCAGTTACGCAAATGAGAACCATTCAGCCGTGAGGAATGCCTGCGCAAGAGAGGGAGGCAAAATTACAAGTTAGACACTTGCTATGCTGAAAAATTATGTTAAGTGTCAGTCAGTCATAGAAGTGAGGAGGCTGGTTAAACAGTTGCATTTCGCTGTGCGGTTTTCTTTTCGGACTTCTTGGGAAGGATGCTTTTCAGTAGGACTGTCAGTCTTCTCTTGATTTGCATGTCCTGGAAACAATGAATCAGGACTTACGTCGAACGATTGCTTTCCGTGTTAATGTTTGTGGAGACTAATCTGTCTAACAATAACAACAAATCAGTTAATTAAATTTATGATTCAACGTAGATTCCACGACATTACTATGATGTGAAAGTCTGTCGCCAGATTTAATAAACCCTCAAAGTTAGCACAAGGAGTTTATTGTCTTTCCTTAAGGCAGGTGAGCGCAGGTGAGTGTTTGTCCTCTCACTCACGCCATGTTTGGTTGTTTGGGGTACAAATCTCGAGTGTTTACCAAACAATCTAACGGCTCGGTGTTTGCTCTACTGATTTTCTTCCCGCCATCACGAATGAATGGAATACCGTATGGGACATTTTATTCATGGTTTTCGTCTTGATAATAGAATCGAACTGCAGTAGGTAAAATTTCGTGCAGCTTCGCCTCTGCTGTTCTGTCCTTCATAGCGCAGAGACACGTTTGTTTTATTCTGCTCTCTTTGCGGTTCGCAGGTGCTCTTCGGGACGGGGGAGTTCGGCTGTCAGCAACCATCCTCGCACTATTCTTTATTTGATTTTTCAATGAATACAAGTGGAGAGCGAGGGAGAGGAGGGAGAAGACAGGGGAGAGAAAGAGGGGGATATGGAGAGGGAGAAAGAGGAAGAGAGAGCGAGAGAGGGAGCGGGCGAGCAAGGGACGAGTGATAAGAGAGGGAAAGGGAACAGCAGCGGTGGGGAGTTGGACACCAAGACTCACTTCTGCTTTAAGTTCGTCATTCACCGTTTCGCTCGCCACAAGCTCGCCATTAACCTGATATACAAAAAATTCAAGAGTAAAGCTACAGCTTTGTACGCGATTGACCCTTTTTGAAGTATTTCTTCGTGAGGGTTCATGAGTTTGTGCATAGAGATTGTGTGGGTTTGTGTATATATATATATATATATATATATATATATATATATATATATATATGTGTGTTATATATATATATTACACAAACCCACACACCTCTCTCTCTCTCTCTCTCTTCTCTCTCTCTCTCTCTCTCTCTCTCTCTCTCTCTCTCTATATATATATATATATATATATATATATATATATATATATATATATATATGTGTGTGTGTGTGTGTGTGTGTGTGTGTGTGTGTGTGTGTGTGTGTGTGTGTGTGTATGTATGTATATGTATGTATGTATGTATGAGTATGAGCGTGTATGCGTATGCGAGTGTATCTATAGATTATATGTGTGTGTTTATATATATATATATATATATATATATATATATAGATATATATATATATATATATATAATATATATATATATGTATATATATATATATATATATATATATATGTTTATATATAAAATGTATGTATGTATGTATGTATATATGTATGTATGTATATTTACATATTTATACACAAATATATGTGTGGATACATACTGCATACATGCATGTCTATGCATATAAGTGTTTGTTTGGATTTTTTCTCCCATGTATATATTTGTTTTATTAACCTATTTTTATGCATGCATGTTTGTGTGGTGGTTACTGCATCATGCTTGTATGTCTTTCTTCTCACTTCATCGAAGTTCTTCCCAGATCATTTCCCAACCCCCTTTCCCAGTTCCCATCCCAGCTCCACTTCCCAGTTCCTTCATCAGCTCTAGTTCCCTCTCCAGCTCCCTTCCCAGTTCCCTTTTAGGTTCCCTTCCTAGTTCTACTTCCAACTCTACTTCCCAGCTCCCTTCCTAGCTCCCTCCCCAGTTCTCTTCCCAGTTCCAATCCCAGCTCCCTTCCCAGCTCCACTTCCCAGCTCCACTTCCCAGCTCCCTTCCTAGCTCCTTTCCCAGCTTCCTTCCCAATTCCCTCCCAGGTTCTCTTCCCAGTTCCACTTCTCAGCTCTCTTCCTAGATCCCTCCCCAGTTCCCTTCCCAGTTCCCATCCCAGCTCCACTTTCTAGCTCCCTTCCCAGTTCCCTCTCCAGCTCCCCTTCCCAGCTCCCCTTCCCAGCTCCCCTTCCCAGCTCCCTTCCCAGCTCCCTTCCCAGCTCCCCTTCCCGAGTGCCAATCCGACAGCCCTTAGTTTTGGCCTTCACTCGGCAGTGAAGTCACGGTCTCCATTTCTATTGCCGAGGTTTAAATACCCACGTGTCAAGTTTACGGATATTTATCACTTTCCCGATATTTCCCTCCCTCTGTGCAGACTTGGAAGATTTTTTCCCCTTATTTTTCTTTCGCGATGAAGGAATTCACTGAAAATCCATGTCATGTTGTAAGTGTGAGGAAGTGTCTACTTGCAGAGAATACTTTAGTAAGATTGGTCTTCCGAGATATATGTTTGTTGATGTAGCAATTACTAATCCTCTTTCGCCATGGGGCAAGTACAGGGTACAGGAGGTTAATGTTCAGTGAATGAATAAGCAGAATTTCTATCAGGATTTACCTTTATTCCAGTATTAGATAATCAAGTTTCACTTTTCGAAAGATATGTATTTTATGTGGTGTTCGTAATCAAGTAGAGAGGTGAGATGGCTGAAGGGAAGAAGGAAGTTAAGTTTCATATAATTGCGAAAACCTCTTTGTCTGATTCACGTGAGAGGAGCGGGTGCTGAGACAGGTGTCCTTTGAGGGATCAGGAGCAACGGTAAGTTTAGGTTGCCTCAGCAGATAAAAGAATCTCCCGACAGAGTTTTCTCATCGCTGGGGTTCGTGGCCAGCTGGAGGGAGTCAACGTTAACTCCCCGGAATGTTGGTCGGGATCTCTCGCCTTATTTCCGCACGAGACAACATCGGGCAGGAAGTAGATGCACTCGCCATCCACGGCGTATTTTGGCATTGCAGAGTAGTGGCGGCCAGCGATTGCAATTGTACTTTGGCTTTGACGGCGAGATATTGGTAGTGTGTGGCGAGAGTGAGGCTGCTATAGAGGTGCTGGTAGGGCGAGAGGACGACATACCACGCATTGCTGGACTACATCACCATTGGTTCACGACATCCTGGTGTCATTACTCAGCGAAATGGCGCTTCGCTCCGTGTTATTCGTTGTTCACCTGAACACGAATAGGAAGGATCAGGCCAAATTTAGGATGAGAATCAGAATATCTTCCATTAGCATGCTGTGTGAAAGGCCTAGAGTATATTTCCCCCTTTTCCCGTTTACTGCGAAAGGATGTTATTCTGACGAAGTATTGCAGAAATTCTCCCCCTCGTCTTTATCGAGAAATTCCCATTCAAAGAAGCACATCAACTTATCAGTGACAACGATCTATCAGGATATTAAAGCTTAGGTGCTGATTTGTACTTCTGTTCCTTTTCTCTCGATGAAAAATTCACCCGTAACATTCACGAACGTAGCTAAAGCAATTACAGTCTTATCAGATTGGCTGAATAAAACGTGTCACGGCCGTCCGCCTGCGAATGATTCATTGAAATGTGTTGTCTCTGAGGATATTCGATCGTTGAGATAGTTCATCGTGTGGCTTTACATTTGGGTGATTGGTATCCTTTGATAGACGCTGTGTGGAAACATTTTTTATGAGGCCTACATTATGTGCATGTGTGTTCATGTATGTATGCATGTATGTATATATGTATTTTTGTGTTTGCGTATGTCTTGCATACCTCTGTTTATCTGCCTGTATGTTTGTATATGTGCTTCCTATTTATTTGGTCTTCATTTTATATTATATTGGTTTGCCAGTCGGTAACCCTCCTTGCGAATCTGGAAGGGGAATAACAGCCTTGAAAAAAGAAAAGAAAAATCAAAATAACTCAGCGGCCATTCAGTCGCTCAGCCAGGTGCCATTCCTGCCCGTCTCAAAGGGAATGGCCGATTTGAGAGGGGGGAAGGGGTCGGAGGACTGGGAGAGGAAGGAGGAGGAGGAAGGAGAGAAAGGAGAGGTGTGAACTCCGCTGCCACTTGGACTTGGATCCTTAAGGTGCTTTGTTGTGACCTTTATGCTTTTGGATCGAAACGGGTGTAATTTTTGAAATTGCTATTGTATTATCTCGGTCCTCATCTCTCTCTCTCTCTCTCTCTCTCACTGTCCTCTCTAGGTAATACCTTTTTCCTACCTTCTCAATTCCTCTCCTTCTCTCTTCAAAGCCTCACCCACTCTCCCTCTACCGTTCACCTCATTCTCCCATATTCCTCTCCTTCTCTTACTAAAGCCTCCTTCCTCCCCCCTCCCTCTCCCCGCCACTCCTTCCCCCTCCCTACCATCTCCCCTCTCCACTCCCTCCCCCACCTCCTTCTCCCTCCCTCCCACCCTCCCCTTCTCCCTCCCTCCCTTACTCCCTCTTCCTTCCCTCCCAACCTCC
>BOPN01010295.1:7500-12500 GCA_017312705.2 Penaeus japonicus
TGGCGTGACTGTTGTGACGTTATTGGATGATGATTGGCGGACGCATTTCGAGAGCGAGCTTCTCATTGGCTAGCAGGGATAATGACGTTTCTTCGATGTCGTAGTTAAAACTGCTTTTTGGATCGGGAAGCAGTGGAAGCCACAAAGGCTACAATCGCTTACTGCGACAGAGTGGATTTGCGACGACTTTCTTGGATCCGGCCTCTGGACGCTGAATACCATTGCGCCCAACCTGCATGCACACACACACACATTTGAACTATAATCGTGTATACCGGAAATGGCCTGTCCGTGTTTACTTGCTCTACCGGAAGTACTTTTTATCAAAGGACTCTCTCCAATTTTGATATTGGTTTTAAATGTCTTTGACAACCAAAGATACCGTAAAATAAGACAGAAGCAGTTGTGAATGATAATCATAACAAAATAAATAACAATCATAATAAAGACAATATTAATACTTTACAAAACTAATCATAATCATAGTAATCACAATTATGATGAAAACAATACCAATGACAATGATACATAAAATAATAAAAATTCGGTTCTTCCTGTCCGAATTTACATATCGTAAAAACTCATCGAAAGAGGAGAGGTAATAAAAAAAGAGAGATTGAAAAGAAAAAAGAAAAGGTAGAATTTATTTTTTTCAAATCCAGCACCAGTAAATTTTACAGATTAATTGCTTTCGTTCACCTTGCATTATTAGTTTGACTATTGTAAGAACTTAATTAAATTTTGTTTTTGTTATTGAAGTTGTTGTTTTTATTGTTTTAAAGTAACTTTTTCAGTGTAAATGCTACACCATTGTTATTATTATTTTTTTTTATAAACCCTATTTATCTGTTTATTTACTTTTTTCTCTCTTTTTTTTCAGAATCTACCCTACGAAGATAAAAATGTTGTGGAAAATAGTGTTTTATAATAAATGTAAAGGTAATAAAAAAAAAAAATTAGATATTTCTAAAACAAATTTAAGGTAGAATCGCTAGTGGCACAGAGAGACAAATGACAGTAGCTAATGGAGCTCGAAGCACAATCCTTAAGGATATCCTGTAAGTTTTTCAAAAGAAGCCAAAAAAAAAATCGAGCTTTTATTTAACGTAATATGTGCACGTTTTGTAATGGTTATTCATATACTTTTTATACTAACTGGATATTTGTAGTGTGCTAATGAATCATACCTCTAAATGTCTACAAGAGATTTCAAAGGAGAAAATACCTTAAAATCTGTTATTCCATACAAATAAGATGTCTGAAAACGGTTCACCATTCCAATCCATTCTGACATGAAAATCAATTATCACATTTAGTTTGTTTTTGATTCCTACAACTTAGAACTGAGCATACATATTGTTTATGTATTCCGTACAATTTCCAATAACTAAGCAGACACAGACAACTGTTTTTGGTAAGCTTTTGAATATGTCTCTCGCTTTTAAAGATCCTTCTAGAAATCCACTTATCCTAAAAATAAACAAACCGATAATGCATTAAACTAAATTCATAGATATTTCATATTCCAGTATTTAACTTTTACATTATTCAAGCTCCCGCACACAGACACGCACATACAAACGCGCGCGCGCGCACACACACACACACACAGACTCATATATATATATATATATATATATATATATATATATATATATATATATATATATGTGTGTGTGTGTGTGTGTGTGTGTGTGTGTAGCACGCAGACAGGAGGAAACAGCTCGTTTCCAGTTGTTATGCCAACCTGTTCCTCAGTCCCTTGCTTCCACGGTGAATACTTCAGCGACGCCGCCTGGCAACCTGAACACCATGTCAAATGCCCAGAGAACCCCGTTGACTCCATGGGCATCTGTGCAGCCTCCAGATGCTTTGTCTGCTGATGCGACTCCTTAGCAGTTTTGTGAATGAAGGCGCCTGGTCAGACTATGCCATGATGGTGGATCTACAAAGTTTGTCACTGCCTAAGCAACTGATCCAGCTTCGGATGTGTCTGACGCCAGATATGCGACGTGGATGTGTCTCTTGATTCCTCAATTCCTGTAAAGGATGTTTTAAACAAACTACAGTCCCATGTCAAGAGCACCAGCAACGAAGTGTTGCGACAGAAAAAATTCTCCAAATGCAATCAGGCAGGTGAGACCTTCGTTGACTTCTGGATAATTTGAAGATACTATCCCAGGAGATAAACCTTTGCAAAGCTCGGAATGCAGTCTGCATCGACAAATGGATTAAATAAGGTATGTTGATGGGCAATCGTGATGCTGATTTGACGCAAAAGTTCATTGGAATGGACACATCTGCCACACTTCATGACATCTTGAATGCGTGCAGGGCACACGAATCTTCAAAGGCTACTCCTTCCTCACTTAAAGACACAAGTTCAGTTTGTGATGTGTCGCAGTATAGGAAGAGTAAGAAGATGGATCACCAGAGGAAACCAGGAAAGACACCTGCTTCCCGTCGTAGTAGTAAGCCTTCCGAGAAGTCCTGTGAACATTGCGGTCGCCATCATGACCAGAAGCCCTATCCACCGGTGACATCGACATGTCGTACTTGCAACATTAAGGGCCATTGGGCTGGTGCCATGAAGTGTCCAGCCAGAAATGCCAAGTGCAAGGATTGTAATTTATAGGGACACTATGATAAGTGTTGCCCCAGGAAGAAGGCAAAGAAGTTAAAACGGAAACAAGACTCAAGGAAAGATCAAAAATTGAATGCCATCAGTTCAGTGTCTCCTTTAACATTGTGTATTAGGAGTATTTCTGCTACAGTGCGATCCAGACCTCATCCCTCGCCTAAAATCCATATCTCTGTCATACGAGATACCTCATCGGGTTACATTAATATTATAACTGATACAGATATTATAGTCATTGGGCTACAGCATCTCAGTACCCTTGGCTTGACTGAGCAAGACCTGGAAGCGCCCTCCGTTACGATGTACTACAATGCTGAAGGATCACGTATGCCACCAGCTATTGGTTCTTTCCATGGAAGCATTACATATGGCAATAAGAGGACTGAGTGTTGGATCGATGTCCAAAGTTCAATGACAACCCCTTTGTTGTCATGGGTTGAGTGTAGAGACTTAGGGATCATTCCAGATTATTTCCCTAAACAAATCCCAGACAAGCAAACCGTCAACAGGGTACAGGTTTCAGGAAGAGGCACAAAGACCCCAGCATCCACACCAGTTCAGCTTAACAAGTCGACATCACCATCTGCTGCAAAAAAGTATTTTCGTGAATATGCTGACATATTGGTAAGAAAGGAGGACCTGAAATCATGGCCACTTAAGAAAATGTTGGGCCCTCCCATGAGGATCCACCTGAGGGAAAATGCCCAACCTTATGCAACATATACCTCTCGGTTAATTCCTCTTGTTTTTTCAGGAAGCAATGAAACCAGAGCTTGAATCAATGGTCAGCTAGGGCTAATGGTGTTCACATCACCACTGACCTCTCCAGGCTGAATTCACAAGTTTCCCACCCAGCCCACCCTTCACCAACACCATTTGCAGCAATTAGGAGTGTCAACCCCAAGTCCCAGTTTTTTACAACAATCGACACACTTTGGGGTTATTGGCAGATCTCACAACAATCATCACACCCTATGGTCGTTTCTAGTATTGTTGTGGTTCAATGGGCTTCGCAGCAACAGGAGATGCATTCTGTCTACAAGGAGATAAGTCTCTTCAGGGAGTGACCAATTGTATCAAGGTTGTAGATGACATCCTCCTACATGATGAGGACTACCTTACCCATCTTCAACGTGTTGACAAGGTGTTGTTTAAGTCCAGACAACATGGTATTACCTTGTTAGTATTGGCCACACCAGACACAACATTTTGTGGTTACAGGCTCTCCAAGGATAGTATTGCAGATGACCCTGAGAGAGTTCCCTATGCCTGCAAACCTCACGGAGCTTCGTGCTTTTATGGGAATAGTTAACCAGTTGGCCGAGTTCACACCAGACATCTCTGCCACAGCAGCGCCCCTTTGTCCATTGATGAGCCCAAGAAGAACCTTTGTCTGGACAACTGATCATGCCAAAGCATTTGAAGAAGTCAAGCTAGCCCTATCACGTCCAACTATTCTCTCAACATTTGACCCAGCCCTTCCCACCATTTTACAAACTGATGCATCTAGGCTGCATGGTCTTTGTTATGTATTGCTTCAAGACCATGGTGGTGTTAGATTCAACTCCTGCAGTGTGGCTCCCGTTTCTTGACTGATAAGGAGACACGTTATGTGGGCCACCATAGAGTTAGAGTTACAAGCTGTAGTCTGGGTCATGTCCAAATGCAAGTTTTACCTCACAGGCCTCCAGCATTTCAGTTTAGTGATAGACCACAGACATTTGGCCCCCATATTAAACCACTATTCACCAGACACAATTGAGAATCTCCGTCTGAAGATGAAGAGTTCCTCATATATCTTCACAGCTACATGGCATGCGGGTAAGACACTTTGCATCCCTGATGCTCTGTCCCACTCACCTATAGATCGCCCCACATCAGATGATGAAGCCATTTGCAATGAAACCTGCATTTCTGTGAGTGGTGTGACACTATGCACAGTGAAATCTATTGAGTTGTGTCAATGAACAAGAGGATCTACACTTGGAGGCTTTGCAGCTTCTGAGGATGCCATATACAGAAGCTACTCCATGTTAGATCAGGGTTCCCTGACGACTGCTATGATCTGCAAAACAGTCTGTGTCCATATTGGAAGATTCGAGATGACCTCGACAGTGATGGTAACTTAGTGTTATATGGTGCTCGTATGGTTATCCCTACAGCCCTACGTCGTCGCATCCTGACACGCCTGCATGACAGCCATTGTGGTTTTGAGGCTACAAAACGACGTGCCAGGCAAACTGTTTATTGGCCAGGCATTGATGCTGACATCCTCAACACTACTCGTGCTTGTGAACCATGCCAGATCCTCCAGCCCAGCAAACAGGAACCATTAGCATCGAATGACCACCCCAATAGG
>BOPN01010295.1:20000-24371 GCA_017312705.2 Penaeus japonicus
GCTGGGCTGCTACCAATGAGGAGAGAGAATGTGCGTTACTATGGCAACCCCTGGGATACTCCACGTGGAGGAAGTTTCTCGCCGTTTGCGCCGCTTCAAACGGTCACTATATATATATATATATATATATATATATATATATATATATATATATATATATATATATATATATATATGTCTGTTTCTCTCTGCATTGTTTGACACAGACAGACATATAACGCACGCACAAACACAAGCGTCGCCTTGACGCCGCGTTTGAAAGCCCCTCGTGTGAGCGGTAATTTCTAACGCGCGTTGGAAAGCGCCTAGTGTAAACAGGCCCTTATTGTGAAACTTGTATAGTACCTATGTGTCATTTTTCTCATGTGAGTTTTTACACTACACATATTTTCAAGTGTTTCGGAATGATGATCTTCTATATCCTCCTCATTTGTGTCAGGGTGTTTTCGGGAAGATCGGCTCCCTTCAACGGTTTTGGCGTTCGGCGTTCCTCTCTTGCTATTCTTTGTAGTTTTCTTAGACAGTGGCATAGCCCTTTCCATCGACATGCAGCCAGGATTATGTCTGCTTGTTAATTTCTTGCGTGATTTTTGCATAGTTATTGATGACCATTAGTGGTACTATTGCAAATGGAGCAGAGAGGTGGGGTGGGGGGGCAGTAGGAAGGGCAGAGGCACCTTGCATCTGTTGTTGGGCTCGAGTTGCTTGTTTTTCCTTTTTTTTTTTTAGAGCTTCGTATAGGTGTTACATGTGTTAATGCTTCAGTGCTGGCATTGTTTACTGTGCTGGTTTTGGGTTCTGCGAGCGAGCGCTTAAGCCGCGGAGGACTACTGGCTGGGTGCACCGGCGGAGGGCCCCAGCACGGCTGGAGGCTGCTGAGTCGGCAAGGGCTCGAGGCAACTGGCTGGCCGCTTGCAGGGAGTGAGGGAAAGGCAACGGGAGGAGAGGATATGGAGAAGGGGATGTTTGTGTTTTCGCTTCTTGGGATGGAGGTGGAGGGCGTTATGTTAGGAGAAGGAGATGCAAGGGGGAAAGCTTAGTAGGTGCTCTGATCATAGGTGGGAAATGGGGGATCGGATAGAATTTGGTGGGGGGGAGGGGTGATTGGTCCAGGGGTGACAGATTCATTCTCAACGCGTTCATGCTGGTGATGACACATCCCACCTTGACCCATAATTGTCTTGATGGCCTGTTGTTCAGAGAACATTCCGATCAGCAGGTCTATTTTGTTTACCATCAGAATATGATCTATGTAAGATGGATTATGATGGGTCTGTGGTCTTTGTACCTATGTGAGAATTTCACGAAAGATGTAAAGATACCTGATTTTTTTGGCGGTCAGTCAATGGGGGGCTGTTTGTTGTTGTAGTTACAAATATTATGTTTTCATTCTTGAAGCACTGATCAATCATAGTGGTAACAATGATGTGTGTCATCCTTTTAGTACCCCGTGTCGTGTTTCTGAGTTTTCTACTATCGGATAGACTGGCAACAATGTAATGAGCGTGTTCAATTTCATCCGGCCGATATAGTTTCCTAATCTCTTCAGATGACTATCCTTGCACAAGACTTTTTTGTCACAATAAAACACAACATTGTCTATAGATAAACTGAATTTCTGTGTACATTTTCTCACAGATTTTTATTACCAATACCACTACTACTAACAATACCAATACCACTAACACTTACGGTTGCTTTGGATACTAGGGTGCCCTTTAACCTAGGCCGGGGGGCAGCCTTGACCCTGGCTTCCGTGAGGTTGCCCATTCTCCAGGGCGAGGAGGCAGACGTGACCCGTTCTGCCAATGGGTCCATTTCCTTGGGCTGAGGTCCCGGTACTCTGGAAGGGAGGCACATTATCCACCGACAAGGGTCCCCTTTCACTTTGTGGACCATGAGATGCCATGGTCTGCTGAGTTGTAATGCTGCGGCGGAGAGGAGGCAAATATACGTCCAATCACCACGACGCCTAGACTCAGAGAGTTGGAAATACAGTGACGCGATGTGAACCCTATTTTGCAGCACAACTCTCCTCGGTTGCGAACTAATTTGTGATAGTTGAAGTATACATGACAGTGAGATGTCAATATCGATATCTATAGTATTACTTCAGATTCTGTATTACTGTATTATTGTCATTATCATAATTTGATCATTACTGTTGTTGTTGTTGTCTTGCTGTTTTATTTGTTTTATTGTTGTAATCCTTATCTACATTTTGATTGTTATCCTTTTATTATTATTATTTTACTATTTTTCTTATAGCCAGTATTTTAATTGTTATCATCATTATTATCATACCTGCCATTATTATAAAAATGTATTGATACTGATAATTATAATGATTATGATCATTATTATTACTATCATTACTATTGTCATTGTTATTATTATTATTATAATTCTTATTAGTATTACCATTATTATCATCATTATCATTATTACTATTATTATCATTAAGATAATTATTACCATTACTTCTATTATCTTTACTATTATCAGTAGCATCATTATTATTATTACAACATTATTATTGTTACAATTGTTATTACAACTATGATTTTTATTGTTATAATTGTTTTTTTCATCGTTAATTTGTTGTCGCTGTTGTTGTTTTTCTATTTTTATCATCATATCACCATCATCATTATCATTATTATTATCCTTATTATTATCATTGTTATCATTATTACGGTCATCAGTAGCAGTACAGTACTTTTATTTTTTATTATCACAACTATCCTCGTCATCATTATCATAGTTATGATAACATTTATAATGATAATGATGACTTACATCATTACTATTTTTCATAGTAGTAGAAGTAGTGGTAGGTATATCTTTATTGGTATTACTTTTATTATTATTATTAATTATTATTAATATTATTATTATTATTATTATCATCATCATTATCAATGTTAAGCATATTATCGTTATCACTATTACTATTACTTTTATCATTGATATTATCATCATCATTTCTATTATTATCACATTTTATCATTATTATTGTTAGTAGTAGTAGTAGTAGTAGTACAATTGTTGTTATTATTTGTGTCAACATTAATATCAATATTACCATTATTATTAACATTATAAATTTATATTATCATTAACATAGTCATTATGATTTTGATTATTATCATTATCACTGATTTTATCCAAATCATTATCGTTATCACACACATACATGCATACATATTTAGTGTGGACATGATATTAGTAGTGTTGACGGTAGCAATAGCGTTATTGTATTATCAGAATCAGCAGCATTCCCTTTGACTTCATATGTAGTCCATTAGGCAAAACTTGGATATTCACAAAGCAGATGGACTAACCTGGAAATTGCATTCGCGCATACGGGGTTATGTGTATGTGTGTGCGTGTGTGTGTGTGTGTGTGTGTGTGTGTGTGTGTGTGTGTGTGTGTGTGTGTGTTGATTTTTGTTGACGTTGATGCTGTATGGAGATATATATTCGTGATCCTTTCTTATACAAGCACAGCTAGCAATACTCATAATTGTTCTGTGTATGAAATACCCATTGTTTCCAATTAGGCAATACTCATTAAATATTGCACAAACTGGAACAGTTAATGGAATATGATTTGCATGACACCTGTTTCACTGAAAAAAATATTTGCGCTATAAAGCCAAACCGATAATTAAGGATCACGTGTCACTGCATAATGCATAACCAAACAGGCTTTGACAAAATTTCCCAATATTACTCAAATGTGCATATCTATATAAGTCAATACATACATGCATACATCTTTACACTCATATATACATGTATGCATACGCTTACTTGCACATACACATACATAGACAAATAAACAATCTCTAGCTATATACATGTCTTCCTTTACGGCAGTATGTCTGTCTGTCCTCTGAGTCCCAGCTTGGGATAAACGACCCGGAAAGACATCCCCAGTTCAAGCGGGTGAGGACACTGAACGCAGCCTCCATTACTGCCCATTTCGGAGCTTCCCGTTAATGATGAGAGCATGTCCGACATTTAACGGCAGCAATTAAATCAGTGATGACCCAACTTGAGGCTTGTATTCTCGGAACCTAGAAGCGAGGGCTTGTGTTTCCAGAGGCGGAAGGCCGCGCGAGTGCGCACCAGGCTTGTTTCTGTGACTATTCTCTGTACTTGAGTAGAATCTTTTATATAAACGAAAAATGTACATCTATCTACTCACAGACACACATACACACACGCGCACGCACGCGCACACACACACACACACACAAACATACATATATATATATATATATATATATATATATATATACATACATATATATATACATATATATATATATATATATATATATATATATATATATATATATATATA
>BOPN01010296.1:0-2500 GCA_017312705.2 Penaeus japonicus
AAAAAAAAAAAAAAAAAAAAAAAAAAAAAAAAAAAAAAAAAAAAAAAAAAAAAAAAAAAAAAAAAAAAAAAAAAAAAAAAAAAAAAACAGAAGGCCAAGGTCTACTGCCAGTGAAGTGGATGGCACCAGAGAGCCTGAAGTTCAGCCGGTACAGCTCACAGAGTGACGTGTGGAGTTACGGAGTTCTGTTGTGGGAAATGGCAACCAGGGGAGTGACGCCCTACAAGGTGGGTGTGTTCTCCCTATAGATATCTGATATAGGTTCTCTCTCTCTCTTTCTCTCTTTCTTTCTCTCTTTCTCTCTCTCTCTCTCTCTCTCTCTCTCTCTCTTCTTCTTCTTCTCTCTCTCAATACATCAATAAATCAATAAAATCAGTAAATATGTAATCCGGGTAAGAAACCACTTGCATATGCAAATCATCACACGTTATAATCTTTCTCTCTAGAATAACACAAACGATGACGTCATAAGGCTCGTGGTAGAGAACAGGGCCACGTTACCTCGACCTCGGAACTGCCCTGACTCGATATACAAGGTCATGCGAAGGTGCTGGAATTTTAACCCCTGTGATAGGCCTACATTTCCATCCATTACGAAGTACCTGCTGAAGGTAATAAAGATTTCTTTTATCTTGCGATTGGAATAGAATTAAAATTTTAGTGAGTGCCACCTTTGATTTTAGTTTATTGGTGGGAAATATTCACTATTATTATCATTTTGCTTGTTCAATAACGACAAAACAAATGATATTGTTTCCAAACGTTCTCTCTTAATTTGACATAAATTAATTCAAATCTGAAATAATGATCTAATTCTCTTTTATTCCTACTTTTCACAGCACACGAGGGAACATTTCCAAGATAACTTCGAACAGGTTTCATTCATCCACAACGCAACAAGAGAAGCCACTCGGTAAGAAAGTCATTCATAAAGTTACACGTTATGTATATATACACAATTCAGTTGTATTAGATGAATGGATATTCTTGTATCTACATCTGTTGTTTTGTTATTCAGAACAACACTCAATAAACCTTTAAATTGATATCAGGGTTCGAATCACTGAAAAGATTCGATACAGCCTGAAATAATCTTTGTCACAGCTGCGACCTATTATTAGTGAACTCCAAATTGTCAACAATAAAATCATAAATCCATTTTATCCTACAAAATACGATAATTAGTTAAATCAGTAGTATTAAAACAATATAATATCTATATGTCTCACAATTGATTTTTTTCTCTCCGCGCATTTTCGTAGGCACTGCTCCGGAAGTGAAGCGAGGCCGGGTTACATGGCCGAGGCTAGTCAAGACGAGGATACGTTCTATCACGACCTAAACAACGCTTCAGATCTGAGTGATGAAGGTAAGTTCATTGGTAGAAAAGTAAAGGAGAAACATGAAGAACACTAAACCAAACACAATAACGCGTTTGCGAAGCCGAAATGAAATAACAACCATTGATAAGCAAAACACTAGACATGCACGTTTCCCTTCAGGTTAAAATCCATTCCAGACAGTAAACCATGGATAAAAAAAACATTTGATTAGGGCTAGAAATGTCACGGTTGGCTTTATTATCAGCCTGTTATAATGAGTCACTCTTGAATGTTTTTTCTTTATTTTTTCCGTAATCTTCGTCGCTTGAATTTGTAAATTTCACCATTAGTGTTATCATGACATAGCCTTTGTATTGCAAGGTGCTTCATGCCCCCCCCCCCCCATCCCTCTCCTTAGCTCTCCTTTTCCAATCAACTTCCTTTGTTTTTGCCACATCCTTCTCGTTATCTGAAGTGCCTTTGCTTCCCCCTAGGGTCGTTAGGGAAGGAGGCCAGCAGAGAGCAAGGACGCCCTAACGCCCGGCCGCCCGCTTCTCGCAGCCACGCCCTCCGGTGCCCACGTCGCACGCTGCACATCCCCCCCAGACAGCAGGCGTTTCCGCAGCGTCCCTTCCCGAGCTCCCCGCCGCCGTCGCCTCAGTCCAGCGCCGCCGCTCCTCTCCTCGCCGACGGAGAAAGCGGCGTCGGGCCGTGCGTCCCTCCCGCCGACGCCTCCTTGCCGACGCCGTGCAGCGGGCCTTCTTCCAGCCGCCGTCTCGTGACTCGAAGGGACGTTCACATCTACACGAATTTCATCACCAGAGAGCTACCTTGTCTGCCGCGCCACCGTGCCGCTTCCCCTTGGCCCGCGCGCTGTGAGCTGAGTCCTCGTGCCCAGAGGCGCTGGGTATGTCCGAGCGATCGGCTTTTCCGAAGGGCGGCTCTAACTGCTGGTACTAGTCGCTCTGAAACAGAGACGGGGCCGCCTTGCCTCTCGTGCGCTACATTCAGACCTGGACAAGCTGCTCTCAGGAGCTTCGTGACGCGCTGTACCTCCCCCTCGTCTGACGTGTTGCTAGCATTACCTGACGCGATCGAGGTCCCGCCGATGGGTTGCATGAGCGAGCCGCAAACTCCGGCTCAGATGCATTCGGTCGCGTCCCCGCCCGCCGCAGCCA
>BOPN01010297.1:7500-15000 GCA_017312705.2 Penaeus japonicus
ACATGCATGATGCCATGACTTGGCTTTTCACAAGATGCCAGCCTTGAGACCCGGTTGATGTGACCTTTGACCCTGGTGACTGATGACGAAATTGATCAGGTCACGAATTCCATATTGATTGAACTGTGATTCTGTCCTTTCACATATCTTAGATGCTTTGCGAGTGTGGTGTCTCTGTTTTTGCTTTTCTTATCTTTCTCCTTGTTATTTTTTGTGTCTTTAAGTTATAGACATGTGTGTGTGTGTGTGTGTGTGTGTGTGTGTGTGTGTGTGTGTGTGTGTGTGAGTGTGTGTGTGTGTGTGTGTGTGACACACACACACACACACACACACACACACACATATATATATATATATATATATATATATATATATATATATATATACATATATATGCATATATATATGTATGTATATATGTATGTATATATACACAAAAACACATGTTCAGGTTCAGGTTTGCTTCCAATTATCTGCAAACTTGTCAGTGATTTAACTAATATTAAAATTCTGAGAAATATGTCGTTGGTATATATACATACATACATATATATATATATATATATATATATATATATATATATATATATATATATATATATATATATATATATATATATATATATGCATATATATATATATATATATATATATACACACACATATATATATATATATATATATATATATATATATATATATGTATATATCTTTATTTATTTATTATTATTTTTTTCTATTTGCCTTTGAGAACATTTGTTATTTTGTCTGAAAATCAACTGGCATACACCCAGTGCCGTCTAGTGATGATGTCTTGAATATATTCATAATGTAAACGTTTTCGCTATGAATGTTCAATTATATCTGATGTATTGATCTCTGCAATATTATCAAGTTTTGTTTTCGTTTTTTAGCTGCATGCATTAAAACTTGTATCTTCTAAAGAAAAGTCTAGGAAAACTTTTTAGAAAAAAAATATATGTATTTTTTTTTCAAAGCAATGAAGGAATAAGAGTTAACGTGTATGGGTGAGCGAAGCGCAGGTGACAGCGGATAACTGAATTGGACAGAATGCCTGACAGGTTTTAGGATTGAGTGGAAAAGTCTGCGGGCTACGCGCGCCGTATCTCACTGTCATTGGTGTTGACAATTTAATGGAGTGTATGTGAGCATACAGTAGTGTATTTCTTTGTGTTATAGAGAATAGACTACCATATTGACTTGCAGTGAAAAAAACGAGCATATATTTATACACATTCACACTTATATACACACGCAAATGTGCGCATTCAAAAGATACACATATGCAAATATTGTATTTACAAACACTTCTGTACGCAAACACACACGCATACAGACAAAAGCTTGCATATGTTTGGTCGTGCGCCGCGCTCGAAGACCATTCCTCCATCCTAATGCACATATGATATGCACCAAGACTATTCACGCTGCCACTAAGAAGAACGAGCTACCCAAAGCTGTTCCACTGAAGGAAGATGTTAAGATAATGGATAACAGTGGGCAAGAAAGGAGAGAGAGAGATAGAGAGAGAGATAGAGGGAGCGGAAGGAAACAGTGAGGGACAAAGAGAAACAGAGAGAGATAGAAATAGTTAAATAGGTAGATAGATAGATAGCTAGAGAGAGATAGAGAGAGAGAGAGAGGGGGGGGGGGGGTGAGGGAAAGAAAGTGGGGGGAGGGGAGAGAGACAGGAAATCCAAGCTGAAATTCTGATCTGACTTCTCCATTACTCAACGTTCACCAGCTATAAGAACCTTCCCCTTTTTTCAGGTGATCCTATCCTCTCCCCTCCCCATCTCTCACCCCACTCTGCTGTCCCTTGCCATCCGCCCTTTCTTCCTCCCTTTTTTCTTTCTTATATTTATTTATCTTTTTTTTCTTCTTCTTCTTTAGTTTTTTTTTTTTTTTGGGGGGGGGTTGCTGTCCCCCGGCGATACACCTTATTTTTTGGATGTCATTTGTTCTCTGTCCTTTTGCTGGACTTCTGAGTTGGTCCCCTTTTCCCTCTCTTTTTTCGTCATTGATCTATCTCCACCTTTCTCAATCTATTTCGTTGTACTGTTATTTTTCAACATTAGCGTCTCTTGCCATCATCAGTGTCTTAATTACAAATAACATTTAATTTTTCGTTTTTTTTTTCTTTCTCATGTTCATACTATATATGTATATATATATATATATATTTTTTTTCTTTCAATTCTGAATGTCATTCCTTTTTGTATTAATGTTGGAATTACTCTATCATTCTTACCGTTATCGTAATCATTATCATTGTTATTATTAGTATCATTCTTATCATTATTACTATCTTTATTATTGTTGTTGGTTTTATTATCATTTGTATGATCATTATCACTATTATTATCATAATCATTATAATCAATATCATTATCAGCATTATCATTATCTTTATAATAACTATCATTACTATCACATTATCATTATCATTATAATCATTATTATCATTATTAATGTTATCATCATTATCATTATTATTATCATTACTATTATTATTACATTATTATCTTAATTTCCTTGCTATTAATATGAACACACATCACAATTTAATGATAGAATGACTATCATTATCTTAATCGTTATTATCGTTATCGTCATTTATCATTATCATCTTTGTCATTATAAATTTCCTCAGTAGACTCATCATATCAAAAGTAAATAATTCTTGTTCTAGAAGAGCAGACTGCATTCACTTTATCTTCGCAATTACGGTAAATGGCAAGAAAATCAGGAAAATCCAAATGCAAAAGACTTGGGAAAAAGTATAATGTCCTGAAATATTCTGATATTAAACGAAAAGCAAAAATATAACTTTATTGGAAAAGTTATTACGTGTTTATGTGTTTTTGACAGGTGGTATAAATGCAATTTGGAAAGAGCGAGAGAAAAAGAATGTTTTAGTCTCACAAAGAAGCGAGTATGCACACACGTCCACATGCACACCTTTACCCCCCCCCCCACACACACACACACAAACACACTCTAACACATACAACCGCACATACACACATACAAACAAACAAACAAACACACACACTTGGGGAAATAAACATTATCATCACGAAAAGGTAGTAATATCATAAATTGTTATGTTGAAATCATCCACAATGTTACAGGTAATGCATTCCTTATTGCCGAGCACAACCTCGACAACCTCTTGGCTTCCCGAAATGACCCAACCACAAATCAAAAGCCTTTTATCGCCATGTTAAGAAGCTCTTCATGGGGTGTCTTCGCTTCCCTCATTTTTATAGGTTATTCAAGACCCTCATAAACCTGACATGCTTCTTCGCCCCCATCATTTCACGGGGATCTGTGATTCATCGGACGGATTTACTACATGTACAGTCCCTTACGTTGGTACTTAAAGTTGCCCTTTTCATCTTATTCTTATTTCATCGTTTGGATTCGACGATTTTTTTTCTCTCTCTCTTTTTTTTTTAAAGTAATATGTTTAATTTGGATGATCATTCTAATCTTCACTAATTTCGATCATCCATTTTTTTAAATCTATCTATCTAATCTAATTTTGTCCTTCGTCAGGATCTCTTTTGAAGAATGATCTCGTCTATACGGCCGTTTCTCTACACTGAAATCTCTTTCCTGGTGCTTCTCGTTTAGCTCAGTGCACCGACATCCACCTTTAACTAAGTACGCTCTTGGGTACAATTCAGGTCTTTCTCTTCTGAATGATGACTCTTTCTGCAGGTCTTTGGTGCAGTTAAGGAGTTGTCTTTGTTCCTTATTTACTGGTTGACTTCTATAATGTTATATTTTTTTGTTTATTTTTGCCCATCATCGTTGTGTAAAGACAGAGAATGTCTTCAACCTCTTCTGAAAATGTCCTTCTTTTGGAATCTTGCACTTGACTTTCTCTCTCTTTCTTTCTTTCTCTCTCTCTCTCTCTCTCTCTTTCTCTCTCTTTCTCTGTCTGTCTATCTCTCTCCCTTTCTCTCTCTCTCTCTCTCTCTCTCTCTCTCTCTTTCTCTCTCTTTCTCTGTCTGTCTATCTCTCTCCCTTTCTCTCTCTCTCTCTCTCTCTCTCTCTCTCTTTCTCTCTCTTTCTCTGTCTGTCTATCTCTCTCCCTTTCTCTCTTTCTCTCTCTAAATCACAGCATTTTAGAACTATGAATGTATGGTAGTTATATATGTTCCAATTAATCTTTGAAAGCTTATAATTCTCTCTTGTATTTTCTTGGTGGTGAAAGGAGACTTTTCCTTTCTCTGTTAACGGGTGATTAGGTTTAAGCAAAAGACACACACACAGACACACGCACACATAGACAAATAGGTACGTAGATCGATATATATATATATATATATACATATATATATATATATATATATATATATCAACACACACACACATGTATATTCATATCTTCAATCGTTATAATCATAATTATCATTGCTATCATTATCATTATTGTTATTGTTATTATCAACTTCATTATTATTATCATCATAATAATTACAATTATTGTACTTATTGTCATCATTATTATTGTCATTGTCATTATAATCATCATTAGCATTGTTATTACAATTATCATTATTATTACTATGAACATTATTGTTATCATTATAATAATTATTTACATAATTATCAGCATACTCATTATCATTATTTTGATCATTGTTGTTATTATAATCTTTATCATTTATATTTTTGATTTTGATTTTCTTTGGTATAAATATATGTTTATTTTCTATTGTCATTATTGTTAATATAATTACTGTTATCATTATAATTATTTTTAACATTATTTCTACAATTATTATTAGTATTTTCATCACTATCATCAATTATCATAATCGTTGTTTTTCTTATTATTATTAATATCATTGTTGTGCGTATTTTTGTGCATATTTACATAAGGTATGTAATATTAGTATTAACTGTATTATTACCAATGTCAACTAATAAAACATGATGAAAGTGATAAACCAATGACACGGAAATGCCAATATCCGCAATACAGTTTCCAAAGAATGATTACACGACTGGTGATATGTTGGGTATTTAATAATAACAGTAATATTAATCACCCAAGAACAAGAAAAAAACAATCGCTCGCTCTGATTATATAGCTGTTATGGGAACAAATAAAAAGTTTCTACTAACGTCAAAAAATAATACCATTTATCTCCAACAACAAGAACAGAAAAAAATAATAGAAATATGAATGCTAATAAAAAAAAAGAAAAAAAAAGATAACCCTAACGTAATCAGTGTACACGAAGCGTCAGCACCTTACAATTTCGTGACAGGAGAGAGAGAAAAAAAAAAAAAAAAAAAAAAAAACTAAGAAGAGTGCTTAAAGACCGATCCACGTTTCTGGTGCAAGATTGAAATGTCACTCGAACAAGTCACCGCCTTAGCCTGAATGTCCCCCTTAAGGTGTGGGCGTGTAGCCTGCCGCCAGCTGACTCACGGGAGGCAGGGTTGAGGCGCTCAATTCAGTGGAGGAATCTGGGCTGTCGCTTTTTTAGGCCTCAGGGCTCTTGTGTACATGGATTTCAAGACGAATATGTGTGTGTAGAAGGACTGTGCGCAGGATTTTTACGTGGATTTTTTTCCTATTTCTTTCTTTTTTCTAACTATATAGGTACGCGTAGCGTAAAATAATGCTCATAAGGTGAATGGCCCCAGCTGCTGATCCCTTTTATTTGTTGATCTATGCACTTACTTACTTTTTAATGACTATTTTTGAAATTCTTCCCAACATCTATGAATTATTGTTCCGAGTGACTTTTATAGCAATAACGATACCCAAAAACTACTTAAGGAATCAGACCAATCCAGACGATTGTCAAAAGAAAGAAAGTTAGAAAAAAAAACAGGAAGTCCCTTTCTTCCTCCTCGTCCGGATCTTACAAAGACGCAAACCGCAAACGATGAAAAGACTTCTGGGTGCTCGTGGTTTTCTCTCGGGGGTTTCCTCTACAAGATGAAAGTTGAAAGAGCATAAAAGACTGGAAATGAACCGTTATGTCGACGTCCTCAGTGCAGAAATTGGGTCGTGTTCTTGCGTCGTGCGGAGGATGAGAAATGGGGGATGGTGTCCCTGCACAATATGTCGGAATAATGGACTGTACTTGCGCGCATTCGCCCTCGGAAAATGATGTGGCTCTCCGTGGTAAAAAAAACAACAAAAACAAAAAATATCGCGTTGGTTTTACACACACACACACACTTCCTCTCTGTATAGAATTGTGCTATTTCTGCTGAATGTTTGGAGATATTTTATCCGTATCTCAGTATTTCTTTTTTTCTTATAAGCATAGTTATCAATAACATTACATGATACTCTATGACATCCTGTAGTTATCTATTTGAGTTCATGCTTTAGCAAAATGGTATATTTCAGCTATATGCCCGGTGATATTTTTTGTGCTGAATAATAGACCTATATATATCTTTCTATTGTTTCTACTCTTTCTATCAGAGTATATATCCACCAGACATTCCATCTGTCTGAGTATAATATATACATGTTTACACATATACATACATATTTGCTCAATATGAACACAGGCTTTCATTTAACATTCTAATCTAACTTAAATGTCCACAGTTGTATATATATTGCGAGCCATGTTTTACACAGATTGCATAGCAAAATCCTCATCACTGGTTATAACATGATGGTTGATTTGGACAGTGGGAATACCAGATTATTTGATGGGTTTATAAAAGTACACTTTTAAACATTCCAGATATGGATGACATTCCCTACTGTAGAGGGAATTATTTGTGAAATAATTGTGACGTTCACCATGTAATGAAAAAGGTACCATTAAGTTCTGAATAACAGATTAAAAATTCAGATTCGTTGCTTTAGGGTTTAGCTCTCCTCTTGGCATTCACATACACACGCACATAATATCCACCCCACCCCCCTTCCCCTAACACAACCATGAATAATAAGAAAAGCATACACAAATATAGAGATAAAAATAAATAACTATTTCATCTTACCAATGTATCTTCACCGCCTCCCCCCCCCCTCTCTCTCTTTCTTTCTTTTGTACTTGACATTCATAAAAAAATCAGAAGACTGTATGATGTGCTCGGTCTCCCATCATGAATATTTCGCAGGTCTCCATTAGGTAAGAGACAAAAAGCCAAATTCTGAAAAGAAAAAAGTAAAAGAAGAATGAAAAATCAGAACAAAGTTTGCATCGCTTGGCTGTTAATGCATTATCGCTGCATCACGCACTAAGTGATACTCTGAATATGCAAAAAAATAAAAAAATAAAGAGACGTAGGGTGTGAGAGAGAGAGGGGGGGGGGAGAGGGAGAGGGAGAGGGAGAGGGAGCGGGAGAGAGAGAGTGAGAGAGAGATAGAGAGAGTGAGAGAGAGACGGAGAGAGAGATAAAGAGAGAGAGAGAGGGACAGAGAAAAGAAAGACCTCTTTTTTTTCTTTCTTTCTTTCCAGAGACATCCAAAGAACACCA
>BOPN01010300.1:12500-15000 GCA_017312705.2 Penaeus japonicus
TGAGATATGGTCAAACTCAAGCCTGGCATAATGTGGGTTACCAATAGAATTGATACTGTATACTGTATATGGTACAACATTTTTGGACAAAAAAAAAAAAAAAGGTAAGTTTGTACAATAAACACGTAAACTGAAGTTGAATATTACGGGGGTATGGATGGGGAGGCAGATATATCATTACTTATTTGTATTTCTTTTTTCCAACAAAAGTTATTTAAAAAAAAGCCATCACAGTGTTTAGAAGTGGACACGGCTTTTGTCAGCTCCGCTGTGTTTGTTTTTTGTCTTCTTTTCTATCTTCCGGGATTCCGTAAATCCACAAATTGCTGTTACGGCTGTAATCTTCGAGGTACTCACTTTCTGGATTTGTTTGAGCGCGTTTTTTTCCTTTCCTTTTTTGTGTGTTGTGGGGTGATAATTTCACTTACTTGGTACACGATCCTACTCGATTTCTTTTGTTTTTTTTCCCAGCTGTTTCCTTTTCCTCCCAGAAGCGTTGAGAAAATTCGACAGGTTTTCATATTTTACTACAATTCCCAGTTGCATTTTCTAATTTACATCATATAACGTGAACGGAAAAAAAATGCACTGCACTTGTAGCAGTGTCAGAGAAGGGAGAAGAGAGAAAGGAGAGGAGAGAAGAAAGAGGAAGAGGAAAAGAGAGAAAAAGAGAGATAGAGGAGAGAGAGAGAGAGCGAGAAAGCGAGAGGGAGAGCGAGAGAGAAACTCCATTCAAAATGAAAATATACACATACAAAAAGGATAAATTGAAATGGATAAATAGAAACTGAATTAAATTCCTGATCATCTCTCTCTTCCACAATATCTCCAAGGAGTTAGTTAGTGTAGCCTGTGCTCTTCCTATCTTCTTGGTCCTGTCCGTTGTGAAGTCTGTGCTCTTCCTATCTTCTTGGTCCTGTCTGTTGTGTAGTCTATGCTCTTCCTATCTTCCTACTCCTGTCCGTTGTGTAGTCTGTGCTCTTCCTATCTTCCTACTCCTGTCCGTTAGTGTAGCCTGTGCTCTTCCTATCTTCCTGGTCCTGTCCGTTGTGTAGTCTGTGCTCTTCCCATCTTCCTACTCCTGTCCGTTGTGTAGTCTGTGTTCTTCCTATCTTCCTACTCCTGTCCGTTAGTGTAGCCTGTGCTCTTCCTCTCTTCCTACTTCTGTCCGTTAGTGTAGCCTGTGCTCTTCCTATCTTCTTGGTCCTGTCCGTTGTGTAGCCTGTGCTCTTCCTATCTTCTTGGTCCTGTCCGTTGTGTAGCCTGTGCTCTTCCTCTCTTCCTGGTCCTGTCCGTTGTGTAGTCTGTGCTCTTCCTATCTTCCTACTCCTGTCCGTTGTGTAGTCTGTGTTCTTCCTATCTTCCTACTCCTGTCCGTTAGTGTAGCCTGTGCTCTTCCTCTCTTCCTACTCCTGTCCGTTAGTGTAGCCTGTGCTCTTCCTATCTTCCTGGTCCTGTCCGTTGTGTAGTCTGTGCTCTTCCTATCTTCCTACTCCTGTCCGTTGTGTAGTCTGTGCTCTTCCTATCTTCCTGGTCC
Organism: Penaeus japonicus; assembly: GCA_017312705.2. NCBI lineage: Eukaryota > Metazoa > Arthropoda > Malacostraca > Decapoda > Penaeidae > Penaeus > Penaeus japonicus. The sequence goes on from BOPN01010300.1 coordinate 14,038, forward strand.
TGTCCGTTGTGTAGTCTGTGCTCTTCCTATCTTCCTACTCCTGTCCGTTGTGTAGTCTGTGCTCTTCCTATCTTCCTGGTCCTGTCCGTTGTGTAGTCTGTGCTCTTCCTATCTTCCTACTCCTGTCCGTTGTGTAGTCTGTGCTCTTCCTATCTTCCTGGTCCTGTCCGTTGTGTAGTCTGTGCTCTTCCTATCTTCCTACTCCTGTCCGTTGTGTAGTCTGTGCTCTTCCTATCTTCCTGGTCCTGTCCGTTGTGTAGTCTGTGCTCTTCCTATCTTCTTGGTCCTGTCTGTTGTGTAGTCTATGCTCTTCCTATCTTCCTACTCCTGTCCATTGTGTAGTCTGTGCTCTTCCTATCTTCCTACTCCTGTCCGTTGTGTAGTCTGTGCTCTTCCTATCTTCCTACTCCTGTCCGTTGTGTAGTCTGTGCTCTTCCTATCTTCTTGGTCCTGTTCGTTGTGTAGTCTGTGCTCTTCCTATCTTCTTGGTCCTGTCCGTTGTGTAGCCTGTGCTCTTCCTATCTTCCTGCTCCTGTCCGTTAGTGTAGCCTGTGCCCTTCTTATATTCCTGATCCTGTCACTTTCTCTCTCTTTCTCCCTAACCATGAATCTATCTCCCTCCATCCTTTTAGCTTTTTCTCTACCCCCCCCCCCCCCGTCCCTTTTTCTCCTTCTCCTCGCCCCCCCCCCCCTCTCCTCTGCCATCATTTTCCTTTACGATTCTTAAACACACTTGATTGTGACATAAACGTGTCTTTGATCCGAAACTTTCTTGTCTTTGGCCACGGAGGTCATGTAAAGCTATTTATATCTTCTTTGGTAACTTGTATTTATATATAGTTCCATCAGGCCATCTCTGATTAGTATCTGGTAAATTCATGCAACGCTCTATTTGGGTTTATCTTATCTTGAATCTTAATTTTGATGTCTCTGAAATTCTGAATTTCTCTTTAAGTGTTGGCT
>BOPN01010301.1:0-2500 GCA_017312705.2 Penaeus japonicus
GGAGAGAGAGAGAGAGAGAGAGAGAGAGAGAGAGAGAGAGAGAGAGAGAGAAAGAGAGAAGGGGGAAGATAGATGCAGAGAGAGACTAAAAGAGAAAACCAACACCAATGAGAATAAGAAGAAACGACACAAACACTCTCAAGACACAGACAAAGACAGAGAAGCAGGCAAAGCTCCTCGTCGTCACCGTCAAGATCCCCGTCTCAGTCCCCATCTCATCCCCGTCCTCTTCCCCGTATCCATCCCCGACTTGTCCCCATCTCAACCCCGTCCTCTTCCTTATCCCCATCCCCATCCCGATACCCGTCCTGTCCCTATTCTATCCCCATCCCCATCCCGTCCCGTCCCGTCCCGTCCCTATTCTATCCCCATCCACATCCCGTCCTGTCCCCGTCCCCATGCCGTTACCGTCCTCTTCCCCATTCCCATCCCCATCCCAATGCCGTCCCCGTCTCCGTCCTGTCCCTATTCGATCCCTGTCCCGTTCCTATTCCATCCTCGTGCCATCCCCATCCCGTCCTGTCCCGTCCCCATACCGTCCCCATCCCAGTCTCCATTCCATCCTCGTGCCATCCCCATCCCCATCCCCATCCCCATCCCCATCCCCATCCCCATCCCCATCCCCATCCCCATCCCCATCCCCATCTCCGTCCCCGCACCCTTGTCCTGTTCACACGCTAAGGCAACATAATAGAAAACAAACACTGCCTCACGGCGCATAATGCCCAGCCCATCCCGCACGCCCGTGAAACGTCAGAGGCAATTCAGGGCGTGATCAGTGCCATTTGATCTTTATTCTAACTGCTAACCTCAAGAATGCGTTGCTGAATGTGAATCTTACTGATTTGATCTAAATTTCGGTGGCGAATTTGATGACGGGGAGATTATTAAAGATCTTCGTAGGGTCTTTGATCATTGGTAAGGCTCGCTGTGTGTGTATTGTGTTTGTGTGTGTGTGTGTTTGTGTGTGTATGTGTGCTATGTGTGTTTGTGTGTGCTGTGTGTGTACTGTGTGTGTATGTTTGTGTGTGTACGTGTGTGTGTATGTGTGTGTGTATTGTGTTTGTGTGTGTATAAGTGCTGTGTATGTGTGTGTGCGTGTGCGCGTGTGCGTGCGTGTACGTGTGTGTAAACAGGACAAGGTGATACCCATGTGCGTATCTTCAGCTAAATCCTTTTACTATTACCAACAGTGTCTCTTAAATTGGTCCTATTTGGCCGCATCATCGCGGTTGACCTTGTGAAGACTCGCGCCGTCTTCGCCTCCTCTTCATCTCCTTTCTTTACTTTCTCGTCTATCGCTCTCTCGCTCTCTCTCTCTCTCTCTCTCTCTCTCTCTCTCTCTCTCTCTCTCTCTCTCTCTCTCTCTCTCTCTCTCTCTCTCTCTCTCTCTCTCTCTCTCTCTCTCTCTCTCTTTCTCTTTCTCTTTCTCCCTCTCCCTCTCCTTCTCCTTCTCTCTCTATCTTTCTCTCTCTCGCCCTCTCTTTCTTTCTTTCTCTCTCTTTCTCTCTGTCTATCTATCTATCTTTATCTCTATCTCTCTCTCTCGCTCTCCCCCCCCCCTCTCTCTCTCGTTCTCAAACTCCCTCTCTCTATCTCTCTATGTGTCTCTCTCTCCATTGTTCTCCCTCTCCCCCTTCCCTCCCTCACCCTCTCTCCCACTGTCATTTTCTCTCCCTTTCTATCCCTTTCTCTTCTCGCCTTCTCTCTTTCTGTCTCTCGCTCCCCTTCTCTATCCTCTATCCTCTCTATCAGATGTGTCATTCTTCCGGCTTCCGTCTATCACCTGTCATCCTGTTCTTTCTATTTTTCTTTCTTTTCTTTCGGTTTGGTTCTTTGTGTATCTGAAATTGCGTCCAATTGTTCGTGCGCATTCGCCAAATGTGTGCGAATACATAAAGACACATATACATATAAGCACACGCAAATACAAATGCACGCGTTAAAACTGACATTAGGAAGTAGACAGCCATATAGAAACGCGCATACATACACAATACACAACACACACACGCACACACACACACGCACACATACACAACAATAACAATAACAACAACAACACACATCCCCATCCACAACACATCACAAAAACAAACACAAACACACACCACACACACACACACACACAAACACACACACACAACAAGAACAGTAACAACAACAACAACAACACACATCCCCATCCACAACACATCACAAAAACAAACACAAACATACACCACACACACACACACACACACCCAAGCCCCCGAACAAACACAAAGACACACTCCTCATTCTCTTTCTACTTTTCCATTCTTCACTTTACTCTTTCCCTGATCTCTGACCTTCCTGGCTTGCTTTCTCAAACACCTTTTCACTTCTGTCTCTCCTAATTCTCATCCGAAAATGGTAGTATGCAGTCACCTTTCACTCACTCCTCACGGATGAGAGAGCTTGGGGGAGATAGATAGAGAGATAGATAGAGAGATAGGTAGGTAGGTAGATAGATAGATAG
>BOPN01010301.1:15000-17500 GCA_017312705.2 Penaeus japonicus
CCTCCCTGAAAAGAAAGAAAGAAAGAAAGAAAGAAAGAAAAAAAACGAACTAAAAAAATAATCTTCCCTCTTCCCTTCCTTTTCCTCCCTCCATCTCATTCCTCCTCCATCCTTCTTCTTTCATCTCCTCTTCTTTTCTCGTCTCCCCTCCCTCCCATTACCTACATCCCTCTCACCCTCCCCTCCCTTCCTTCCTCCTCTATCTTCCCTCCTTCTCTTCTCCCCTCCACCCATCCTCCCCTTAACCTTCCTCATTACTCCCACCTCCCATGCCTTTCCCTTCCGCCCCCCCCCCCTTTTCTTCTTCCCGTCCCTCTCTCCCTCTCCCCTCCTCTCCCCCTCCTCCGTCCGCGGGGTCGAGCGAACCAACCAGCCAGCGAGCGGCCGGAGTGGCGTGGCCTCTGAAATACGGTTCGGGCAGCGGCGGCGGCGGCGGCGGCAGCGGCAGCGGCGACTTCGGAAAAACTGGTGGCGAAGAACAGGTCATTTAATGATCTTGCTCTGGCTCGGCCGACGCGCTATTGTCTCTGGTGTTGCATTGTGGGTGAGGAGGCGGGCGACGGGTACAGGGGCTTGGGCTGAGGGCTGAGGGTCCTACTCCTACTCCTACTCTTCCTCCTCCTCCTCCTCATGTTTTGCCTCCTCTTCTTCCTCCTCATGCTTTGCCCACTCTTCTTCCTCCTTATGCTTTGCCTCCTCCTCTTCCTCCTTCTCCTCCTCCTCTTCCTTCTTCTCCTACTCCTTTTGCCTGCTCCTCCTTCTCCTCCTCCTCATGCTTTGCCTCTTCTTCCTCCTCTTCCTTCTCTTCCTCCTCATGCTTTGGCTTCTCCTCCTCATGCTTTGCCTCCTCTTCTTCTTTCTTCTCCTCTTCCTCGTGTTTTTCCTCCTTCTCTTATTCATGCTTCATCTTCATCCTCCACCTCCTAATCATTTCCCTCCTCTTTTTCTTCTCTCCTTTTTCCTCATTTCCTTCGATATTATTAATTTCCTTCTTCTTTATCTCCTCATCGTTTCTTTTCTTTTCTTTTCTTTCCTCTTTCCCCTCATTTTCCTCCTTTCACTTCCCTCTCTCTTCCCCTTTTCTTCCTCCCTTCTCTTTGCCTCTTCTCCTCACTTCGCTTCACTTCAATCCACAAAAATTAAAAATAAGATATATATCACTTCGTATGTTACTTACATTTGTGTATGCAAGTGTAAGTATTTGGAAGTGTAAGTATGAAATATGGTAAGTGTGAAAGAGTAGTAAGAGTATAAGTGTAAGAAAAATAAGTAGGTATTATAAGTGTAAGAAATGTAGGTTGGTATTATAAGTGTTAGAAAAGTAAGTTGGTGTTAGAAGTGTAAGAAAAGTAAGTAGGTATTATAAGTGTAAGAAATGTAAGTTGGTATTGTAAGTGTAAGAAAGCAAGTAGGTATTACAAATTTATAAAATGTAAATTGTATTATAATTGAAAGAAATGTAAGTAGATATTATAATTGTAAGAAAAGTAAATAGTTATTATAAATGTAAGAAATGTAAATAGGCATTATAAATGTAAGAAATGTAAGTTGGTATAATAAGTGTAAGAAAATTAAATTGGTATTACAAGAATAAGAAAAGTAGATTAATATTATAAATGTGAGATTTATGAAAAAGTAAATTAGTATTATAAATGTGAGATTTATGAAAAAGTATAAACAATATTACATGTGTAAGTGTGAAAGTACTAGTACAGATCAAAAGTGTAAGTGTCGACAAGTGTCAGAAGAGAAGAGATCATAATTGTAAATGTGTAAATGTAAGTAATGAAAAAAAGAGTGATAAAAAGTGACAATACGTAGAATAAAAATATCTAGATGGATGAATAACAAAAAATAATAGAACTTACTGTATTGAGAACGATGGAGTTGGAAGATTGAGAAAGAAGAAGAAAGAGGAAGAGAAAGAAGACAAGAGAAGAAAATGCAATCATTTTAGCGGTAATAGTACAAAAATTTTGAAAATGATGATAGTATTAATATTACTGATAATAATGTTAATGATAATAATAATTATGATGATGATGATAATGATAATGATAATGATAATGATAATGGTAATGATAATGGTAATGATAAGGATAATAATGATAATGATAATATTGATAATAATAATTAGAATCATAATAATAACAATAAGGGTAATATTGATGACAATGGTAATGATTATAATGGTAATGGCAATTATGATAATTATAATGGTGATAATTATGATAATAAAGATACTACTACTACTAATAATAATTATAATGATACAAGATAATAATGATAATAGTAATAATAATAATGATGGTGATGATACTGATAACAATGACAATAATAACAACAACAACAAAGCTAATAACAATAAAAACAATAGTCATAATGATAATAATGATAATTATACTGATTAAGAAAATTATGAAAACATCAATGATGATGATAATCATAACAATACCAATTATGATGATAATAACAATAATAATGATAACATTAATACAGT
>BOPN01010301.1:20000-22500 GCA_017312705.2 Penaeus japonicus
TGTGAACAATACCTGAAAACATGTACAACACAAGTCGTATGTGAACAATGCCTGAAAACATGAACAACAACAGTCGTATGTGAACAATACCTGAACTCTCTGACCACTGAACTAAATCTTCACACACCGAGATGGGAGATGAAAGGAGATGAAGGATGCTATTTCCATCCTAAGATGCTGTTGATGGATGCAACTGTGCTTTCGGATGAATTGCAGTGTTGGGTGAGTGTTCATTGCAACTAATGCATTTTTTGTTTTTTTGTTGTTGTGCTCCGTAATAAAAAGGTCTTGATTAATTCATGCATGAGTTAGGCGAATTAGTTTCACTGGATTTCATTCATTATTCATGATATAACGTTTGGAAAGCTATAGTCTGATGTAAATAGCATGTAAGTAAGATAAAAAGGGAGAGAAAAAAAATAAATGAAAGTATGAGTTAGACATAATGTTTTTTTTTATGTTCAAGTGAAGGTGTAGTGCAAGCTTACATTTGTTAACTTCTAGGAAACAAGGGTGTGTGTGTGTGTGTGTGTGTGTGTGTGTGTGTGTGTGTGTGTGTGTGTGTGTGTGTGTGCGTGTGTGTGTGTGTGTGTTTCAGAGTATTTGTGTGTGCGTTTGTGATACCGTTTGTGTGTATATATGGGTGTATGCTGTGGTGCGCATGCATTGATATATATATATATATATATATATATATATATATATATATATATATATATATATATATATATATATATATATATATATATATATATTATATATATATACACACACACACATACATACATATATACATACATACATACACAAATGATTATAATACGTTGATTATATGTATATATATATATATATATATATATATATATATATATATATATATATATATATATATATATACATATATATACATATATATATATATAAACAAAAAACAATTAAACAGACGCAAACATCACAAAACAAAAATATACAATAATAAGGCGTGCGTATTTTGCAATTCACCGATCGAGTCGATGCTAGAAATGATACGTAAATCTCTCATTAAAATGCTCTGGAATGTTGCAACCATCATTGCAAAAAATAATCACTTTGCATCATCGTTAAGGAACAAATCAAGGCAAGAATAACCATTGCAACAGGTGGAATACAGTATGTGGATTCGAAGTTGCAAACTCAAGATCTTGCAACGATTCGTATGATGAGCAAGGAGATTGAGTAGATATAAGTTATTTATATCTACTATCATTGAAGATCATCATCAATTGCTGTGATTAATTTGGATATCATATTCAATACTTGGCTTGATGAGTATTCATTTATCTGTTATTACCTTCATCATCATTATCAATGTTATCATAATTGTTATCATCATGATTCTTATTATTATCACTATAATTTTCATTATAATCATTTTCAATACTGCAATTACTTTTATCAAGGAAATTACTTTTATCATCATTAATATCAGCACTAATATTATTACTACTATTAATACTACTACTAATTACTACTATTATCATTATAATTATTATCATTATCACATGTCATCATTTCCTAGACTTTTTACATCCCTCTCTTATACGCGTTTTTCATTATCTATTGCCCCCCCCCCCCAAAAAAAAAAAAAAAGAATAAAACATAATATTAATAATAAAAATGAATAATAACCATACTTTATCTATAACAAAACACCACAAAGCATGAATCACCTTCAACAACCAAACTCCAACGTCACCCATCGCATCTAACCAACGCCCAACATCAACCAAGAAAACCTTAGCAACCAAACTCCACCAACCAAGCCAATCTCACTTCAACCCAATCCTATCAACTAAGGTAATCATGACCTTAGGCAACCAATCTCCCCCAAATCAACCAAAACGAACAATCTCCAGCAACCAATTTCCAACATTAACCAAATTACCTTCTCCACCACGACCACTCACTCCCGCCCCTCCACACTCCCTCCCCTCCTCCCCCCTCCCCTCCTTCCCTCAATTCCTCCCCCCTCCCCTCCTTCCCTCAATTCCTCCCCCCTCCCCTCCTTTCCTCATTTCCTCCCCCCACCCCTCCTCCCTTCCCCCCCTCACTCCCTCCCAGCTCCCCTCACTCACCTCCCACCGCCGCCGCCGCCGCCGCCGCCGTGACAGCCACGTGTCCCGCGTGCCCCTGGCCGGCTCCCGCTGCAGCAGCTGCGGCGGCGGCTTCGTGAGGCGTCCAGAGACCCGAGTTCCTTAGGATCCTGTTGATGGAGGACACGGAGGGCAAGGAGGCGGGATCGCACACCCTCTGGGACGACAGCTGTTCGCGAATCTCCCACGCAAACATCCCTGGGTTCTCCTGCTTCAGCCGAAGGATTTTCTTCACCACCGTTGGTGTTGCCACTTGCTGGGGGGAGAGGGGGAGGGGGGTTAGAGGGGGGTTAGAGCGGGGTTAGAAGGGGGTGGGGTGGGGGTGAAGTAAGGGGGTAGGTTTGGTTGTTTGGTGTTTGTTTGTCGTT
>BOPN01010302.1:5000-7500 GCA_017312705.2 Penaeus japonicus
CTGCGTACGAACTTGGGTAAAATGTTATCCTTTTTATAATATACAAGTTTTCCTTTCGCTTCTGCTAGCCTCTCTTAGGAATATTATACACTAAAACTATTTTTTTTTAGGAAACAGATTTATGCAGCAGATTTTGAACTCTACTGACGCAAAGTTTGAGAAACTGCTTTTCTTGCTTATATATTAGATAAATGGACAACAAGATGACAAAAACTACATAGTTTGCGTATACAAGCAGGAAACCAGTGTCAGTTTACTGTCGTTAGAAAAATAAAGATAAAAAGATGAAAATTAAATATATATTTTTTTTACAGGATAGTAATATTAAGTATCATCATTATCTTCATTATTATTGTTATCATCATTACCACTGTACTTCTTATCATTGTCATCATTATCATTTTAATAATAAATACCGCATCTACTACTATAACTACTAGTTTTATTACTGCTATTCTGCCTATTACCACTACTACTGCTGCTATTTCTGTTACTAGTACTACCACTACTGCTACTGCTATTACGACTACTGCTGTTACTACTAGCAATGATGATAACAATAATGATAATAAGATAGAGAATAATGATAATAATAGGAATAATAAGGATGATGATGATGATAATAATAATAATAATAATAATAATAGTAATGATAATAATAATAATAATAATAATGATAATAATAGTAAAAAGGAAGAATAACGATAAAAAACAAAAATGATAATAAAAAAAGGAAGACTATGAAAAAAAGGTATTTCCAAAATTTGACTTTGAAAAAAAAAAAAACACAACCAGAGGAAAAATTTACCTCGTATACTCAAGGAGACAATAACAGCGGAGAGACTTTGTACATTTCCAACAACGGCGTCGCTGTCATTGTTTTATGGATGACACTTGACCTTGGTTCTCTTTCTCTCACTGTTTCGCTTTCTCTCTCATTTTTTGTCTCTGTATCATTTTCTCTTTCTTCTGTATTTTTTTTTTTTTTTTTTTTTTTTTTTTTTTTTTTTTTTTTTTTTCTTTTTTTTTTTTTACTTGTTTTTCTCTTTCTCTCCTCTCTTCTCTTATCTTCTCTCCGTCGCTCTCTCTCTCTCTCTCTCTCTCTCTCTCAATCTCATATTTTCGATATAAAATAAAAGTATAATTTTCGGTCGGCCTCCTCGTCCCATCCGGGCAGACGATGTGATAAATGCGGCAGCCATTTTTTTTTTTTTTTTTTGGGGGGGGGTGGGGGATGGAGGTGGGAGGTGGGGTTGAGATGAGGAGTGGGGGGGTGGGTGTGGGAGGCGTTACGGCAAACCCGGCAGACAGGAGGCGATAAACAGCGCGCCATAAAACGTCGGGATGATGGTGACCTTGCCGTTTTTATTTTTTTATGTACGTGGCCTCGAGGCCGGAAGAATATACTCGCGCGCCCGACCGACTATTCGCGTTCCTGGAGGAGGAGGCACAGAGGGCTCGGAGGTCATCTTCCTCAAGGGTTCTTCAGGAGAGGGTGTGAGGCGCACAGCGGGCGCCATAACAACCTTCAAAGGCGCCATGGGTCCCCGCGGAGGTAAGAAGGCGCCATGCTTCCTATGACGTCACGGAATCAGCTGTTCCCCCCGCCCTTCCCCTCCCTCCCTTCCTCTCTCCTTCCTGGCGTAAACATTAATAAGCAGGGAGTCTCCACATTTTAAACGGCTTACGAGGGAGGAAGAAAAACAACCATTCACAACGGAGATGGATGTAGCCCGATATCCAAGCCATACAAGAGGTTTAATGAAAAAACTTGGAACGTACCATAACGACTTGTGATAGTTCGGGAAAGAGCGCAGTCAGTGTTTACCGCAGAGGGAACTCTCGAAGCCAAAACAACCCGGCTTTAGGAATGACCTTTTTATACTGATGTGGTTCTCGTTTTCATTCTCATATGGATACACACACACACACACACACACACACACACACACACACACACACACACACACACACACACACACACACACACACACACACACACATTAAAGCAAAGAAACTAATTAGAAGTAAATTTAATGACAATAGCTTCGAACATCAATGTTTTGTATCATTACATATGTCTTGTAGCACGTTTGTGCGTTAATTTGTTTTACCTTTTCATATTTTACCACTTTCCATGTAATTTTATACGACCTATTATAAACAAATACATATATAGTTCGAAAAAAAATTAACGTAAAACAAAGTCGTATTCTTCCACACTTTCAAACTCACCACTCAGCATTGCCAATGTGCAAACCGCAGAGTCGACTCATATCTGAAACACATGCTCGCTTCTCATGCGTTTCCGATAGAGGAGTCGAAACTGGGGCTTCACGCTTTGGCAACGCTGGTTTGGGTTAACTTGCTTATGTTGGAGACTGTAATACTTACTTATACTTACTTATATATATATTACTTATATGAGGTTTCCATACCTAGCTTCCGTCTACTAATTATCTATTTCATATATCGGTTCATGTTTTTGTTTTTTTTCACG
>BOPN01010302.1:22500-24306 GCA_017312705.2 Penaeus japonicus
CTCTCTCTCTCTCTCTCTCTCTCTCTCTCTCTCTCTCTCTCTCTCTCTCTCTCTCTCTCTCTCTCTCTCTCTCTCTCTCTCTCTCTCTCTCTCTCTCTCTCTCTCTCTCTCTCTCTCTCTCTCTCTCTCTAACTTTCTCTCTCTCTCTCTCTCTCTCTCTCTCTCTCTCTAATTCTCTCTTTAACTTTCTCTTTCTCTCTCTCTCTCTCTCCAACTCTCTCTCTCTCTTTCTCTCTCTCTCTCTCTCTCTCTCTTAACTCTCTCTCTCTCTCTCTCTCTCTCTCTCTCTCTCTCTCTCTCTCTCTCTCTCTCTCTCTCTAACTCTCTCTCTCTCTCTCTCTCTCTCTCTCTCTCTCTCTCTCTCTCTCTCTCTCTCTCTCTCTCTCTCTCTCTCTCTCTCTCTCTCTCTCTCTCTCTCTCTCTCTCTCTCTCTCTCGCTCTCTCTCTCCCTCTCTCTCTCTCTCTCTCTCTCTCTCTCTCTCTCTCTCTCTCTCTCTCTCTCTCTCTCTCTCTCTCTCTCTCTCTCTCTCTCTCTCTCTCTCTCTCTCTCTCTCTCTCTCTCTCTCTCTCTCTCTCTCTCTCTCTCTCTCTCTCTCTCTCTCTCTCTCTCTCTCTCTCTCTCTCTCTCTCTCTCTCCGTTTGCTAGCCTCCCAACTGACGAAAACAAGGAATGCATGACCGGGGTAGGCAGATAGCGTCAAAGGTAAAACGAGAATGCATTTACGTCAGAGTGAAAAGAGGCGTAAAAAAGTCTATCGCCTCAAAAAAAAAAAAAAAAAAAAAAAAAAAGAGAGAGAGAGAGAGAGAGGGATAGAAAGAAAGAAAAGAATTAAAGGGTGGGCGGTTATGAGCGCGAGTGACATGGAAATTTAAGCGCATTGCATTTTTTTTTTTTTTTTTCAATTTTTTTTGAGGTTCTTTTCGTGTCTGTTCTTTACAGCTTATTTAATTGTTATAATTCAGTTGCATATAGAGTAAAGATATATTGGAAATATTTACGTAAGTAAAGAAGATGAAAAAGAATGACAATGATGGTGATTCTATTGATAGCTGCAATAATTGCAGTATAGCAACCATGCTTAGGATTACAATATTAACAATGATTATGATGATGTTGACATATCTAATAATGATAATGATGACATTTATAACAATGCTAATGATAATGACAATGATACTGATAATAACAATAACTATAATAATTGTAATACAAATGATAAAAGTGATTATAATGATGATAATAATAACAATAGTAATGACAATGATGAGAATGAGGATTAATAAAGATAACAATAATGAGTATAATAACTATGATAACAATGATAATGATAACAACAACAAGGAAGAATAATGATGATATCAATTATGATGATAATACTAATCATAATGAAGAGAAGAGCCTTGATGATCTTCCATAACAATATCAATAATTATAATAATGGTGACAGTGATGATGACAATTGTAATGATAAGAATGATGATGATGTGATGATGGAAGCAACATCAATGGAGATGAGGATAATGATGAGCAATTGATAATGGATCACTTGATTAATGTATATATCTATCTATCTATCTATCTATCTATCTATCTATCTATCTATATATATATATATATATATATATATATATATATATATATATATATATATATATATATATCTATATATATATATATATATATATATATATATATATATATATATATGTATATATATATATATATATATATATATATACATATATATATGAATAAATGTATATATAAGTGATATATATGTGTATATCTATCTATCTATCTATCTA